>OZ017739.1:268281828-268506828 GCA_963969285.1 Odontomyia ornata | reverse complement strand
TATATATATATATATATATATATATATATATATATATATATATATATATGTATTGCATATATATATATATATATATATATATATATATATGTATGTATATATATATATATATATATATATATATATATATGTATATATATATATATATATATATATATATATATATACACGAGTATATATATATTTAGAAAAATTATTTAAGGTGGAACAAAACTTTCTTTTCTGATGAAAAGAACCGATGGCTTCAATTATGCATTCATTACTTCTGGATGCATAATTTAAATCATTGATTCATGCCATCAGAAAAGTTATTTCGAACCCTAGTCTGATTATAAAGCCCTTCCAGTAGGAATACTCTCTTAGCTACTCGACTTGTTTGTTACTTTTTTTGCTTAAAGATTTTTTTTTTCAACAATCCAATTTTCTTTGCACTATTTTTTCCACTAGCCTGTAGGAGTAGATTTGTGTTAATAGTGTTCATAAAATGTCCATTACATTGCTTGTGTAAATAATTCGGTGTTTACAAGTACTGGTTCATTAACACGTTTATGCTGCTTTATCTAGTTTACTTATCAGAACAGTAGAAATGATTTGAAGAACGTCACACCGGAAATTCTATTGCTGGATCACTTTCTAGCTGTTATCTTTTAAGGCACTGACAGTAAATTCATGCTTATCTAAGCAAATATTCAATTTAGACTAATGATTATATTATTTTGCTTAATCTTGAGTTATAAAATTTATAGATTATTTCAGTGAAAAATAACATTTTATTGAATTACCTCTTTGAGAACATCTAATAGAATTTTCGCAGGCACATTATCAAATACACCGTCCGTTGCGACAAGTATGACATCGCCTTCCTTTACCGGAAAACTCAATGTGTCTGCTGATTCGGGACTATCACTTAATACATTGTGTCCGTGCCCAGGTGGCGGCAACGAAAGTTGAAATGGGGTGTTAAAATAATGTTGTTGTTCTTCGGATCGGTGAACGATTTCACCTTTTCGTACAACTATAAAACCACTATCGCCAATGTTTGCGGTGTATAGTGTACTTGTTTCGCGATGTAAAACTAATACGCATGCTGTACTACTACCTGAAATAGAAAAATAAAATTTATTTATAAATGATTTGTAGGAAATTAGTTATATGATACAATTTAAGAAAAAAATATTCATAGAAGTCGGTATACTCCTCTAACTCTTGATATTGCATGAGCACTTGGCCGTAAAAAAGGTTTGTTCCCGTTGGATCCCGCATAATTTGACAATCGCAATTTCAGGAACATAGGACGATCAATTTTGAGTGGTACATAACCATTTGTTTGCCGGAATTTTTCGGAGTAATTCGCAAAACGAGTTAGAGGAAGTGAATCATTCTTCATCATGATAATGCAAGCTTTCACACATCAGCTGAAACTAGCGCCTACTTGGCTGGTGAAAACATCGAATTAATGGATCATCATGTGTATAGCCCTGATTTGGCTCCCAATGATTTATTTTTATTCCCACACATCAAAAATAAACTACGTGGTGAACGTTATTCTACGCCATAAGCAGCTGTTGACGCTTTCAAACGCCATGTTCGGGTATTGTCTAAAAAGTTTTGTTTAAGCGCATGCGAAAGTGCATAAACTTTCATGGAGAATATTTTGAAAACAATAAGACCATTTTTTTTAAAAACTAAAAAAACTTATTTTTTAAAAGAAACTTTGTAGTGGCCTTCTTATTAAACATTGAAGAGTTCTTCAAAAATTAATGAACGAGTATTGTACTTTGAATTCAAGTACTAAAATTATATTATATCTGCACAAAATCATATGTCTCCAATATTTTTTGTACAATTTAGCATCGACACAATCATCATCATCTATGGAGCGACAGCCTAAGCCAGGCGTTTTTTGTGGTTGGGAGATGAGTGTCATTTACGCAATGAGTGTGGAGTTCCCATGCTCGCGAGCGACTGGACTATCCACTAAGCACATCCCTTGTCTGTCATCCCTGAGAACCTAGCCTGTAACCGTTTGACGCACTACTACGGGCCAGGTGTCGTTTTGCTACGCCGTGAGGCGCCTTCAAGCTGAGGAACCCCTCCTTCAGCGGGAGAGGAGGGAGGAAAAATTACCAGACAAGCGATCCCGCAGCCCCGACGTCCCCGCGGCTGTGAGTTCCTTTTATCTTTTAGGACTGCCCGAACATAATGCGCCACCTGGTTCCATTTGTCAACCGATTCAAGCATCACTGTGACTATAGTCACTATACTATCCAAGTTGAGCTCCCCGTCTCTCTGAAGAGGTCGCGTCAGAGCTTGTCCCATTATGTGCATACAATAAATGGATCCTAGAATGGAAAGTACGGATCAATAAGTTTTATTTGCGGCGTATATGCTGCATCCAATGTTGTCCTTTTTTGCGTGCTCATAATGGAGCTGGCTACGAAGGGACCTCTACAGGGAGACGGGAGAGATAACCCCGGCTAATATAGTGATGCTCGAACCGGTTGACAAATGGAACCAGGTGGCACATTATGCTCGGGCAGTCCTAAAAGATAAGAAGGGCTCACAGCAGCCGAGGGCGTTGGGGCTGGGGAATCGCTTGTCTGACAATTATTTTTCCCCTCTCCCCTCCCGCTAGAAGGGGGATCCTCCAGCTTGAAGGTACCTCACGGCGTAACAAAACGAGACCTGGCCCGAAGTAATGTAACAAACGGTTCCAGGCTGGGTTCTCAGGTCGACAGGGGAGGTGTTTAGTGGGCAGTCCAGTCGACTTCTTGCGAGCATGGGAGTCCCACACTCTGTGCGTAAATGACATTCACCTCTCAACCACAAACAAAAAAATGTCGTCTTTTTCGGCGCCTCTTTTATTCAGGTTGGCTTAAAGATATACCAAGTCATCCACACTTTTGAGGTTATAGTCTCCTACGATCAAGTTTTGTCGGACTGGAGAGTTCTTCCTCGTTTAAGTCATAAACTTCGTTTTCATTTCATTAACTCGTAGGCAAATTCGGTTTATTTCAGATTCTAGGCTCTGAAATGCTCCTTTGGCATCTGAGATTGAACGTACCAAACAAAAACAAAAATAATAAAAGTTTTTTCCACTTCACATAGATTCTCACGTCGTTCGTGTATTAGATATGATGGCATAGTAAGTCCAGCTAATGACTTTCCTCCTAATAAGCACTAGATGACATTCACATAAAAAAGATCGAATAGTTTTCATTCGATGTAACTACTAACAATTGACTTAAATAAAAATTAAAAGTTATACGTATTACGAGTACATAGCATCTAATTGAGATCATGCTTATCTACCGAAGTCAGAGTTAACATCTGATGAGGGACTTCGATGACGAAATTTTAATATAATTTTTCATGTATTTCTCGTAAAAACAACAATAATATATGTTTTTCCATCTTCACAATTTTAGCATCGTTTGACGGCTATACATCGACAGTGCGTTCCACGTTGCTGTAAAATTCATCTTTGATTGCCTCCTACTTGCATCGACACAATGTTAACACGAATATAGGCTAGCGTTGATTTGCTGTTTTCAATAGCATTCCTTTTTCAAATGGGTGATATATAGAAATTAAAAAATATTTTTATTTATTTCGACTAATATCTCTGTCCTCTGGATGGTACAATGGTTTTGAACGGAGTTAACGGTTTTTTTAAATTTATGTTTTTATAATCAAGTTATAAGAGAATCAATTTATAATTTGTTGCAAAGAATTTTTATTTTCTTTTTGATTAATTTGCATTTATTTATCAAAAAGTTATATATAGCCCATTATCCTCATCACGAACTTAGAAATAAATCAAAATTGAAATTTCTTTAAATTAAAATAATAATCAGCACCACTAATGTTAAGAAAGACATAAACATTCAATATGTTTATTGAAAACTTATTTCATTGGGTATTGCTCAGTTGTGCATACAAAGTAGTGTAGTACTCGTATACCTACTTACGTTTAATACCTACTTAATCAATTACATCTAAATTCAATCAATTGCATAATATTTCAAGCTCACGCACTTGAAATTATAAACATTAAATTTGCCTATCTTTAATCTTCTATTCATTTTTTCTAACCATTTGTAGTAATCGAGCAGTCTGCCTAGGCAAACTGCTCAAGGAGCATCACGAAAGGACAATGGGAGATAAATACTATTCGCAATCGTTAAATAGTTCTCGCCACTTCTACACTTCATTCCACCCGACCTCTATGATCGAGCGCCGACCTGTACACAACTCAGATAACTGTATGGCGACCACAGACAATAAATACTGATCATCACCGTCATCATCTATGTCTGCAACGAACGTCACCAACAGCGAAAACGCCCGGATCTGTTTCTCCAGCATGAACAGATAATTTAACGTACTTGTATAACAAAAAGAAAAAAATATGAGCTCCTCATTAAGCCTGTTCGACGCCGACCATAGTGACTTCACGTTCTTAATAATACATGTATAGTACATCTTATCAACGTTTTGCTTATCAACAACAACAAAATAGTGATGATGTAGGGATTTACTCGTCATTTTCATTTCAGACGGTGCTTGCAGAGGTTAAAAGGCAATCTCTGGGAGATCAAGATGAACGCGACGAAGAAAAGAAATATCAACGAAACCTCTTATTGATAATTAATGAAGCAATATATAAATATCCTCTAAAAATGTTATTTGAGTATGATGAGCGTGTATAAGAAGATTCTTCTCGACATGAAAAGTTATAAATTTTGTTACAATTCAATTTGTTAAAAATGTGGAAAGATTGCTGAACACAATTCAACAGAGAACATTTATTTTCTTCTAAATAAGTTTTTAATATTTATTTTTTCCACGAAATCTCAGCTAACTTGGAAATTGATAAAAAATTTGCTAAATTAATAATTATAAAATTTCAACCAAAAATTTCCTAATTTCTTTGGCACGAAATTAATAATCAATTAAGAAGCAAGCATGATGACATGAAGAGGAAACTCGTTTCGTGCGAATTTAGATTTGGACTTGAACGAGATCCCGTTGCGGCGCGAGAAGCAACACGAACGAAAAAGCAGATCTGGTCGACCACTGCTAGCTCGGTGTTTGGCAACGTGGAGTTGCTTCGAAAACGCCAGCGCGGGCAGATCGACGGAGTGTCGGTGGTAATTTGAAGGAATATTTGAGTTTTTGATTGCGAATTCCTGATTATCGTTCCGTATTGTCAATAAATTACTTTCTAATATATTTCAACGCAAGTGGGTAGTCAAACGGAAAGAAAAGAAATTATCGGAGTGAAAATGAGTTGTACTGCGTACATATTATATGTATTATATGTATTTTTCTTCGTGAAGTAAAAGTCTTGGATTTTCAATGTGAAGGGTTTTCCAATAAGAGATGTTATTTTGAATAGCCCGCAATTTCGGTAGATGTAACTTTTGAAGCTGTCACTTTTTGACATTTGATAAGTAGAAACTACGCCATTAATAAAAATGGAATGATAAACGCTTCAACAACGCATTGAAATTATTAAAATTCAATATAAAAATGGTGAAAATTTGGCAGAGACGGTTCGTAAAACTCGAACATTTTTGGGTCGTCGGGAAGCACCTTGTCGGACCGCAATACAGAAATTGGTAGAAAAGATCGAGCTGTTGGGACAACTTAGTGATGTGAAGAATAAAACCCGTGCATGTCACTCAAGAACAGCCGAGAATTTGTATTAGGCATTCCACACACGTCATTGCACCGTATTTTGCATAAAGATTTGGGACTTGAGGCTTATAAAGTTCAGTTAACACAAGAACCCAAGCTGGTCGATCATCAACAACGTCAGGTCTTTGCTGATTGGGTCCTTGAAATGCATAAAAAATGATCCGGAATTCCATCGCAAAATCATCTTGAGTGATGAGACCCATTTCCACCTCAGTGACTTCGTCAACAAGCAAAATTGTCGCATCTGGGGCTCGGAAAACCCAAGAGTTATTATTGAAAAGCTTATCTATTCTCAACGTGTGACTGTTTGGTGCGGTTTATGGTCCGGCGGAGTCATTGGACCTTACTTTTTCGAAAATGAGGCGGGTGCAACAGTTACAGTGAATGGATTGCGCTATCGAGAGATGATTAATGATTTTTTATGGCCGGCATTGGATGGTATTGATCTAGACAACGTTTACTTTCAACAAGACGGTGCTACGTGCCACACAAGCAACGAAACCATTGATCTTTTACGGGAAAAGTTTCCGGACCGTGTTATCTCTCGAAGAGGTGATCACAATTGGCCACCGAGATCTTGTGATTTAACACCTTGCGACTTCTTCCTTTGGGGCCACGTGAGAGAGAAGGTCTACACCAACGCCCAGCGTCGATTCAAGACCTCAAAAATGGAATTCGTGAGGCTATCGAGGACATAGGGCAGCCACTTTGCGATTTGGTTATGGAAAATTTCATGAAAAGGATATGGTCTTGTAAGCGTGTCGTGGTGGTCATTTGCCTGATGTTATTTTCCACTATTAACAGCATACCTTCCTATTTATAATGAAATAAACATCCGCTCATTTATATTGAAAAATGACATTTTTATTTTAATATCAAAATAACACCTCTTATTGGAAAACCCTGTAGATTTGTATCCGCTATATTAAAGTAACGTTAAAATGTATGTTACAATGAATTACTGAATCCAGATACAGTTGTTTAAAAGTTGCATAATCTTAAATTGAGCTGCGCACATATAAATTATGGGATGTAGTGTATAAAACCCTTAATCAATTCGTAAGCTAATTACATAGATGCATCCACACATATTGACGCCAATATAAGGGGGAAAGATAGGGAAATTGTGATAACTTATGCCCTGATATTTTTTATAAAAAAATAAAGAATGTAAACAGAGGAACACATTGGGGGAATATTTATATATTATACTGGTGGAGTCAAAAGAAGAATTCATGCACTAAATAATACAAATATGTCAGCGTAGATTTTACCGTTAAATGTACCGAATTCTGACCACTTGGTTGCCGTGTGATCACCTTTTTTTTAGAAATCCACATTATCCGCTGTCGTCGCCTTTTCCAAATAAACACCTTCGTGCTGCAACTTACATTTGCGTGTATCGCCCATGACTAAATCCAAATCGAAATTTTTAAGTTTCGTTTGTTGCTAAGCTTGTTAATCAAAATTTCTGTCCATACCTAACGGGTCCAGGTCTTAGAAATACTTTTTGGACGACGAATGCAGCATCATCAAGATTCACAAAAGAAACGAATTATAAATCGATACAGTGGCCTCAAATGTTTTAATAGATGCAATTACACTTACCCCTAAAGTAAATTAGTGTTAACGAATTTCTTTATATTTAAAACGCTGTTGTTAAAATATTCAAGTAAAGCACTATCAATTATTGTGATCATCACGAAAATTTATGTAGAGGAAAAGAATACTCATGAATGTAATCTTAATAGCACGGTTTAAAGTTTCAGGTATTCTTACACCCCCAACAACGAGCGCTCGTCGAAGGAGAGGGTGAGTACCCTGATTTGTTTTAAAATTTTATTTAATTTTTTTTTATTACCTAAAATTTTATATGCATGATTATTTTTTTCATTTTTTTTTGTAAATACATGGTGTGACAATCAAGTAATGAGACTGATTTTATTGCCGCGCTTGTGGTAAACCTGCGACCTTGAAATTCCCTTCCCCTTCCCCGGCATCCTTCGCCTCTCCATTGATATATTGACTATGGCTCTAGCTTGTCTAGTTCGCTTGCTGTGACGTGTTGAGTAGACGTGTGTTGGTGGTGACCGTCACGAAAATGTAGAAACGAATTCAAGAGCAACGCGTCGCGATAAAATTTTGCGCCAGATTGGGCGAAACAGCCTCGGAAACGTACGCTAAAATTGTAAAAGTGCATGGTGATAGTGCTCTTAGTCGTGCCCAGATATTTCGATGACATAAAGAGTTTAAGGAGGGGCATGAAAGCGTGGAAGGCGAGGCGGTGGAGTGGGAGACCAGTCGAGGTGCAGACTGACGCGAATGCGCAGCGTGTGCATGCGCTAATCCGTGAAGATCGGCGTTTAACAGTTCAAATCAAACTTACTATCGCCAAGTACTCGAAAGGTTGCGAAAACGAGTCAACAGGGTGTACCCAGACATCGCTCGTAACTGGATCCTTCATCACGACAACGCGCCATCTCACACCGCACTCAGCGTGTCCCAGTATTTGGCCTCTAAAGGGATCGCCGTATTGCAACAGCCACCTTATTCGTCCGATATGTCACCCTGTGACTTTTTTTTCCCCTAGAACAAAATGGGTGGCCAAAGGAACCCATTTTGAGTCGATTACGGTCATCCAGGCGGCCGCGATGAGGTTATTTGCGGACATCCCAGTCGAAGCGTTCCATAAATGTTACGAAGCATGGAAAACGCGCTGGAATCGATGTATGGCTGCCCAAGGGGACTATTTGATGGCAGAGTTTTAGAATAATTTTTAAATATACGGTTTTCATGGAATCAGTTTTATTACTTAATCGTCACACCTCGTAAAATATATAAATATGTATATATATATATATATATATATATATATATATATATATATATATATATATATATATATATATATTGGGTCTATAACTTAATTCGTGCGGTTTGCCAGTGTATTTGAAGCGTTAACAAAAATATTTTTTTTCACTCAAATATGTCAAACTTTGTTCCTGAAAAAGTGTTTTTGCGGGGAATTCTTCTTTATTACTTTAATATGAAGAAAACTGCTGCCGAAAGTCATCGTATTTTGGTGGAAGTTTATGGTGAACATGCTCTAGCTGAGCGAACCTGCCAAAAGTGGTTTGCACGAATTAAAAGTGGTGATTTTAGCTTGGAAGACGATGAACGTTCTGGGCAGCCAAAAAAGTTTGAAGATGAAGAACTGGAAGCATCACTCGATGAAGATTGTTGCCAAACACAAGAAGAGTTCGCAGAATCTTTGGGTGTCACTCAAGCAGCCATTTCAAAACGTTTAAAAGCAGCTGGATGTATTCAAAAGCAAGAAAATTGGGTTCCACATGAACTCAAGCCGAGAGACGTCGAAAGGCGGTTCTGCATGTCCGTAATGCTGCTGGAACGCAACAAAAGGAAGTCATTTTTGCATCGGATTGTTACTGGTAGTGAAAAATGGATCCATTACGATAACCCCAAGCGCAAAAAATCATATGTGAAATCCGGCCAACCAGCCAAATCAACGGCAAAGCCGAATATCCATGGCGCGAAGGTAATGCTCTGTATTTGGTGGGATCAGAAGGGTGTGCTGTATTATGAGCTGCTAAAACTGGGTGAAACCATCAATGGAGCACGCTACCGAACACAATTAATCCGTTTGAAGAGAGCAGTAGCCGAAAAACGGCCGGAATATGCGACCAGACACGAGGCAATAATTTTCCATCATGACAACGTTCGGCCCCACGTTGCTTTTCCGGTTAAGAACTATTTGGAAAACAGTGGATGGGAAGTTTTACCCCACCCGCCTTATAGCCCAGACCTTGCCCCTTCTGACTACCATTTGTTCCGATCGATGTAGAACGCCCTCACTGGAATACGGTTCACATCAGAGCAGGATATCAAAAATTGGCTTGATTCATTCTTGGCTGCCAAGCCGGCGCAGTTCTTTTGGGATGGGATCCACAAATTGCCAGAAAGATAGGAAAAGGTCATAGCTTCAGATGGGCAATACTTTGAATAATACTATTGTACAATTTTTTTCTTAAATAAACGTTCAAATTTTGAAAAAAAACTGCACGAATTAAATTATAGACCCAATATATATATATATATATATATATATATATATATATATATATATATATATATATATATATTTATATATATATATATATATATATATATGTATGTACATATATATATATATACATATATATATATATATATATATATATATATATATATATATATATATATATATATATATATATATATATATATATATAGTTCGCCTGCTGTGACGTGTTGAGTAGACGTGTATTAGTGGTGCTCGTCACGAACGCGGAGAAACGAAATCAAGAGCAACGCGTCGCGATAAAATTTTGTGCCAGATTGGGCGATAGGCTTCGGAAACGTACTCTAAAATTGTAAAATTGCATGGTGATAGTGCTCTTAGCCGTGCCTAGATGTTTCGGTGGCATAAAGAGTTTAAGGAGGGGCGTGAAAGCGTGGAAGGCGCGGAGCGGGAGACCAGTCGAGGTGCGGACTGACGCGAATGCGCAGCGTGTGCGCACCCTAATCCGTGAAGATCGGCGTTTAACAGTTCGAATGTTGGCCTCGGAACTGGGTATGAACCGTGAAACAGTCAGACAAATTTTAACCGACGATTTTGGGATGAAAAAGTTGTGCGTGAAGATGGTTCCAAAGACACACTACACCGCCCTCAGTGTGTCTCAGTATTTGGCCTCTAAAGGGATCGCCGTGTTGCAACAGCCGCCTTATTCGCCCGATATGTCACTCTGTGACTTTTTTTTGATCCCTAGAACAAAATCGGTGGTCAAAGGAACCCATTTTGAGTTGATTACGGACATCCAGTCGGCCGTGACGAGGGTACTCGCAGACATCCCAGTGGAAGCGTTCCATAAATGTTACGATGCATGGAAAACACGCTGGAATCGTTGTATAGCTGCCCAAGGGGACTACTTTGAAGGGGATGGCAGAGTTGTAGAATAATTTTTAAATATACGGTTTTCATGGAATCATTCTCATTACTTAATTGGCACACCTCGTATAAATACTCTTACTATCTAACATTGAATAAGATTGCTCGTTTCCTCCTCCAAAATAAAGATAAAATTTTATACATGTAGTTTGAGAGAAAGAGGCATTTTCTTAGTCCCGAATAATTGAATAATGTAGAGAACAAACCATTTTTCTTTGAGAATGTTTGATGTAATGTATTTTGAGTTTTGTTAGTAAAAATAAAGAAAGAGAAGTAATGTTAGCTTAAAAAAAAAACAACACGCGGTCTTTTCATTGTTGAACTCTGGCCGGATATGAGAGCCGCAACGTTGCCTTTCAAAACAAGCCTTAAAATTTCCTTATCAGTACCAGGGGGGGGGGGGGGAATGTTCAACCTTTTCGTGGACACCTTTCATTAGGAAAATCAGAAAAAAATCATGAATGTAGGCCTTTATGAGTAAAACAACAAAAAATACGTGAGAATTCGAAATTCGCTCAACTTTGAGTAAAAGTAGGATTTATCGATTGTACATTTTCTAGGATAAAATCTTAACGGTACCTTTAAATTCAATAAATGACGGTACCTTTAAATTCAATACAATATGCGCTGTATTATTATGGAAACATATGGCTATGACACAATATGCGCTTTTTACCAATTCAGACACTACAGGTTTGCTAGGACTCGCATAAAAATTTCAGGAATGATAGGTATCATGAATATCTTTGAGAATTGGTTCAGCTAGTGGTATCAGTAATCGTAAAACAAAATAGTGGCTGTTTTAAATGCGAAGCTTGAATAATTTTGAGATATTTTTCCCCAACTTCAACGGTTAAGGTACATGCTTTTAATTAACACGATTCAATTTAATGAATGACTGAAGATGAGTACCTACAATTATACTCATGGGTGAAACAATTCGAGGAGGCAGGAGAGAGCCCCTAACAGAAGGGCTTTGTAACCATTCTAGGGTCCGAAAAAAAATTTTTGATGCCGTGAATCGATGATTAAAGTACAGGGGAGTGGCCCCCGAAAAAAATTTCATCAAAAGTAGTCGATATAAGTATCATATGAAAGGTCTTTATGAGAGTTTTTCATAACAGTTTTTAAATTGACAGCTTTTGCTTCAGTGGGGACACAGGGGGAAATACACGCAAAATTGTGTCCCCATCGCGATTGGACACCTGTGACCTAAAAACTGAAAAAAAATTATCAAGAGAGACATTTATGAGTACAACAACAACAAATACCTCAGAAGTCAAAATTCGTTCAATTTTGTTAATAGTAGTACGATATTCGAATTCTTTCTCTTCTTTAAACCCAACAAAATTCGATATTTAAGTAGTCTTACATAAGGTCCTAATACTTTGTACAGACACTGCAGTTTTGATTTGATCTTCTTAAAATTTGCATATAAGATCGATAACATAAATGCTTTTGGGATTTCATGATTTGAGTGAGTTTTGTTAGTTGAAAATGGAGAAAAAAAAACTTTTAGAAAAAAAAAGTGAACCGACTTCGGAATGCCCTAAAAAGGATGAAATAAATTTTATGGAAGCGGTGCCATATCATATTTTCCCCCATTCTTTTGTGATGGTGTAGATGTTGGAAGTATTTATGTTGAAATGGGGAAATTGATTTGGCACCGCTTCCATAAAATTTATTTCATCCTTTTTAGGGCATTTCGAAGTCGGTTTTCTTTTTTTTTTTAAAGTTTTTTATTTCACCCTTTTGAGTGGCAAATTTTTTCATTTAAAAATTTCAAAACTCAATTTCGTGAATACATTATATCATGTACTCGTATTTTAAAATATAATTTTTTACTGCAATGCAAAAACCACTACGGCTAAAATCTGCAGCGTTCATTGGAATCGAATTTAATTCCGGTACATTTAATACATGATCTCATCAACGTCTACCTTGATTTTAGACTTCATAAAAATCCAATATGGATTGTAGCTTTGAGAAATTTTCGAATTTCGAACTTCGCGTAGCCGCCATTTTTATATTCTGACCTGACTCTGAAGTGCTTTTTTATCGATCAACTTTTTTCTACCTTTGAGCGGTCGCCATTTTGTTTCAAATTGTTCCACTTTGGATTTTTTATTGTGAGCTTTATCACACAATTGAATAAATTCTTGTACCAGTTTTGGTACAATCCGGAGCTATACAGAACAGAAATATTTCTGAAAATTTGGCGAAAGTCGAAGCAAGTGGCGACCTTCAGGCACACATTTTTTTATATCCTATCTACATATAACCAACCACACACAGACACATCTTTATATATATATATATATATATATATATATATATATATATATATATATATATATATATATATATATATATATATATATATATATATATATATTGTAATGATTTTTTTAATGCCTGTGTAGGACACGGGTGCCGATGGTCTGGCATAAGTGTCAGCGAGCTATAAACAACACCGAGCTCAGCTAACTAGCTTCGCTTAACGACCGCGTACGCGTGCTTGACGACTAGCATTTGCGGGATCATATGAGGCGGGTTCTTGTCGAGCCATGAAGCTACACTACAAAATACTTATCACGCGTACTCTACTCTACAAGACACACTGATCAATTTTTATTGTCTTTAGAAAAGTTCTATTAGGTGTCAATTAAGCTACTCTACAGTAATTCAATATTTTTTTGCCTCGTTAAAGTTAGCGGACACGGAGGCTTGAGACAAACGCAAACATTACACAAAAAGCAACCGTTACTTTCACCGAAGAAGGTCGTTGCATTACAAGGGGAATGTCAAACCTAAAGATGTTAAAGTGGCTGAAGTGAACCACTCATTTCTGCCTAAAGGATGGAAACTTGACGGATGCAGTTTACTTTACACTAGTAAAACAACAAACTAAGCAGTTTCGACGGGGTGACCACCTTATCTCTTCAGGAGCAGCCACTCCTGATCACCACGGGGCTGCTCGACTGCTTATGTTTATTACAATATATATATATATATATATATATATATATATATATATATATATATATATATATATATATATATATATATATAAATGTACATATATATACATCTATATATATATGTTTATATATATAAATATATATATATATATATATATATATATATATATATATATATATCTATATATATATATATATATATATATATATATATATATATGTATATATATATATATATATATATATATATATATATATATATATATATATGTATTTATGTATCGACATATCTATTTATATATGTATGTAAACATAAAGTTTGCTCCGGAATTAATCTCAAGAAATTTACTTAAAAAGATCCTTTTTAACCGTATCACTCGTTTACTTTTATTTGATACACATCGCCTCCGTTTTCAGTTAACTTCTCATGAAATTATACCCTATAATTCAGTGAAAACTCGCCTATGCATTTTCATCTTCATATGTAAAGTTATGATCAGTTATAGAAGGAAAAGTATCTGTTTTTAGGTTGCGATTCTCGCCGGTCTTTTGTATGGAAATTAGTAATTTTAGATTTCTGGGCATATGTTATCTTGTATAATATTAACTGGAAAGTAACGAATCAACTCTATAATTTGAAATCACTCAGTCCTTATTATTTCTTCGGGGAATTTTATAAATCCTATGTGTAACGTTTACATCTAAGGATGTAAGAAGGATCCTTTACTAAGCTCATCGGTAAGCAAAGGATGACTTCGGAAGAGAAAAGCATCCTGAAATGTTCCCTCTAACTATTGTTGAATTGTGTTTATGCCACATTTAGAAGTAATTTATTGGTTATTTCCGGTAGAAATAATTGACTAAAATGTAAACTTTATGCAGAAAATTAAGGATACTGATAATTGTTATCATTCGCCACCAAAGCGCTCGGTATCTCCATCAAATCCTTGAACTGTGCCAACCAATTGGCACTTTTCGTGTGAAAAATTATTTAAACTCAATCTCTCGACATCAATGTATCATATTGAACTGTTAGTATCTACAGAGTCCTTGAAAGGATTACAATTCTGTTCCGATACATTTTAAATCAATATGTTATCCTTCATTTGAAACCCCTACAATCAAAATCCTTACACTCGTCGATCAGTTATGCTGAAAGGGGTGAAAGTCGGAAATTTTTTAGTTTTAAGGAGAAAAGTCCTTTACCGTTACTTGAATTTCTTATCCTTTGAACGGGACCTAACTGGAAGAAAGACGTATCATTTGCCAAAAGCAGGACTCTTCTATCTATCTCGTGAACATACAAAAAAAAAGCAAAACAAAAATATACGCGATGAATTGATAACCTTCTTTCTTTTGGAAGTCAGTTAATAATGGATTTTCTTTTAAACGAGCAAATCTCTTTGACATGTTTCTTGATTTTATTCGTTGCTGGTGACTGCATTTTGTAAGTTGAGTACAAAACCCTTCTGACATGAGCGTAGGTCTGTCTACCCAACTTGTTTATTTTCTGGGTGCAACAGTGTCCATAATTGTAAAATATTGAATATAAACGCTATCGAGCTATGATATTGTAATTATCTATCCCCTACATATAAAAAATGATTTAATGAGAAGAATAAGCTGCCTTTCGACCGCTCACGGAAGATCCCTACTATTGTTTTGAAACTTCTCGATTTCAACACTATGAACGCTGTGCATTGGATTGATATACTTTTTCGTGACATTTTGCTATATTCGTATTTTCATTAACTGATTGCATAGACAAACGTTCATTATCAAAACAAATTGGTTCTAGTGTTTCATTTTATAGATTCAATAGGTTGTAAATAGTACAAAACCCTTAAAAAATATGGTGCAATAACAGTGCATCATATTTTTTAGTTTCAAAACAAAACTGGAGATTATTCCTACCGAAATCCCTTCAAAGCCGGTTTAAGGCACAATAGAATATAAGCAAATTATTGTATATAAACATAATACACGTAACAAAACACCCTGTGTCAAAACGGAATTTGATTAATTGTTTAATTCATATCTTATGTCACCTAAACTTATTGCGCCTCGAAATAGCTTAACGAATTCATTTAAAAGACAGCATTAAATTAATTTTTATAGATTAGATATTGTACATAATCAGAATTTCGAAGCAGTTTTCTAATTAATATCTACTGCTTTCAAAATCAAAGAAAATAATCAATTGATTAATTGAATAGTGCTCTATTTATTAAAAAATAGGTTTATGAACTGGGTCATGTGGAAAAGTAATGATATGTTATTGGATCATGTACTCTATTAGTGTTATTTTTGTAGGATTATCGACTTTATTTATATTGTACATGCCTCTCGTAAGGTTAAGGATAGATGATGCTGTCTTTTTTTTTAAACAGAATTTTAATAGTTAACAGTCGATCGCACACAATATTCCAAAGTGGGAAGCCTACTGGAGAACGAGAACTCGGAGTGGCCTTTGTTGTGGATAGAGAGTTCAAATCTCACGTTATTGATTTTAAGGCAGTCAATGAACGGTTGTGTGCGATCTGTATAGGTAAAAGTCAAACTCTTCAAAATCTGGCTGATAAATGTTCACGCCCCAACTCCCGATATGGACGAAGCAATGAAGGAAACGTTCTACAATCACCTGAAAAGACTTGTCGACTCATTCCCCATAACGACACAAAAATAGTTCTGGATAATTTCAATGCTAAGGTTGGCAATGAGCTATTTCACCGGGGAACGACTGGAGGATATAGCCTCCAGGATGAAACCAATATATATATATATATATATATATATATATATATATATATATATATATATATATATATATATGTATATATATAAATATATGTATATATATATATATATATATATATATATATATATATAAATATATGTATATATATGTATATATATATATATATATATATATATATATATATATATATATATATATAGAGAAATATATGTGTATCCATATATATATATATATATATATATATATATATATATATATATATATATATATATATATATATATATATGTATCCATATATATTTATATATATATATATATATATATATATATATATATATATATATATATATATATGTATGTATTCATATATATATATATATATATATATATATATATATATATATATATATATATATACATGAATTATATACATTAACATATATAAACAGTGAGTAAAGAAAGTCTCCGCACCATCTATGTCTCTGACACAAAACAATATTTATTAGAAAAATTAAGAATCAAACACAGAAATGAGCTATAGCAAATAATCTATACTCCGGTGCTATCGAATTCATATAATTTCTAACCAGCTTGAGGGTCAACCTGAAAAGAAATACAAAGGGAATCTCCCGAAAGTACATATTTCAAGTCAAAGTTCCTGTTGTCAAGTTTCCTGTTGCTTAAACTTAAGAGTATTAGATTGCATGAATATTATGTTGCTCGGCCTCGATGCTTGATAATAGCTTGTCATCTATTTGGCATCGAATGCACTAATTTTCGGCAGTATTGGGGGATATCCTTTCCATTCTCACAGTTTGCTATAGACTAGAAGTATTTATAGAACTGTGTGAAAAAACTAGAGGCCAGATCTCAAAAGCAACATGGCGGCTAGTTGAAGCTCGACATTTCAGAGGCTTCGAAAAATTGCAATTTAGATCCGATGGGTATGGAACTTAGTTTTAAGATAGAAAATGACTGGACCTAAAGATTTTATAATTTTAGTGACCATCCATGTACAAGTTCAAAAATGGCGGCGGTTCAAATAAGCCCTCTAGCTTGGAATTATTGATAACTGTACTATGTTATTGTATTGTGCAAAAAATTATCAAAAAGAATGAAAAATAAAAAAGTCGAAAATTTTTAAACCTACGATTTTTATTGTAGTTGCCATTTGCACTAAAAATTTAACTTTTGCGCTGTCTTGAGTGAAACTTTGATTTGAACGAGACAACACATTGATTGATGAGACCTTAAGACATAAACATTTAAAAAAATCCAAAATCAAATACATATATTCAAAATGGCGGTCCCAAAGGTCAGAAGGTAAGCGAAATTCGCTATTTTAGTAGCAACTGAAATAATATTTTTCACGGAAGCGTTTTTAATGGCTTAACTTGAAAGTATTTATACAACAGACAATTTTTAGGGTATTGTAAAATATTTTCACAGTACTCTACTAAAATCGTGACCTGTCTGTCCGCCCTTTCGTCCGTCCGTGCGTCACAGCAAGTTTTCTCGCATACCAGATGAGCTAGAGTAATGAAATTTTCTATCTAAGTCTAGGTCAAAAGTGGTGCTCTCTCAAAAATTGCAGGGCAAAAAAGATCTTCAAGGTGTTTAAGGGGGGTCTCCCCAAACAGGAGATGACTCTTAAACATATTTTTTACCAAAGGCAGACAATATGGGTGTCAAAGAAAACGCTTTGGTGAGTACTTTTCAAAACAGGTCCTAAATAAGGGGCAATTGCAAGGAGGGGTGCAGGAAGAAACTTTTCAGAGCTCAATTCATGGAATATATGTGCAAGCCAAGTTTTGATATTCAGAAGACGTTGTTTGATTTACTAATTATTTCACAATACCCTTCTGGTAGAACTCTCCTGCTACTGTTCATAGTGAAAATAGTACTTACTTACTTTAAATAGTGTTTGACTTTCAAAGTCGGGGCCAATGAAATGATCAATTGCTTTTAGAAATATGGGTACCTACGAGAAATTCGCCCTTTAGGCTGGTGGTGCCAACAGGATTTTTTTTATTTACCATCCGATTTCGATAATTGCAGAATGAAAGAACTTAATTGAATAATACATAATTCCAAATTTCATCAAAATCCATTGAAAAACATGGCCGCTAGTGGGCTCCGAAAATAAAACACAAAATCGCATACTCGAGCTGCCGCGAACTTGAAACTTGCAAATGGATAATCATTAGATATGATCAATTTCTACCTCGATACTAAGTTTCATACAAATCGAATCAAAATTGTGACTTTTAAAAGCCTTAGAAATTTCGAATTTTGACTGTCGGCCATTTCGATATTTGAGACTTGGCCTTGACATTTTTTTCATTGTTCTCTGGATACTTATATCCTATTTCAAACTATTGGATTTCTTTGACATCGATTGAAAGGTTTGGTCCCAACTACACAAAAACAATGTTGGAGCCAAATTCCAAATTTTTGTACGTTTTTCCACCTTTGAGCGACCGCCATTTTGTCTCCGACGATTCAACTTTTGATTTTTTATTGTGAGGTTCATCACACGGTACATATCGTGATACTGATTAGCAAATTTCACCGCCAAAATTATATTCGGGCTATTGCATGTTAGATTATTATAATTATGTTGAATAATACCAAATGTTTCTTTATACAATATTTGTGTTCATTCTTTTATGTTAGCATAAAAAATCATCGTACATACTACTTATGAATCCCATTGATTGATACACAGGAACAAAAAAGTGTTCATTAATTTATTTTTAGTTAATTTACCTAAGCTCGAAAGAGGGAACTGCGAATAGCCGGTTGATATTACCTGCCTTTTGAGAAAATTGGTGTTTTTCCCACAGAGAAGTGGCGAGGGTTTCAAAAGAATTAATCAATGAAGTTCATGCAAACGCATAAGTGGTGATTATAGCAGTAAAGGCACATTTAAATTTATATTAATATGATTTAAATCAAATATCCGCAAACTTCGCTACTCGGAAATCTAATTCATTTGTCACATGCATGATTTTATCAATATTCATAAATAATTATTTGCTTTTACATTTATCAATCATATGTCATTGCAACAAGCAGTTTGGATAATCTTCCGGAAAGTAAATACTTTCATCAATTTGTCCGATGCTTCGTACTGTCGATTTTTTCAAAATGAATTCAGCACATATGAGTGACAACTCAGATGCACATATGAGTGACAACTCAGATGTGCAGGTGCTAATTTGCTCAACATGATTTGATTAAAGTAAATAAATTTCTGAAAAACTCGATTTGCTTTCATTTATGGCCTACATTTTGTGACAGCGTTGACGCCATTTAATAGCTACTTTGTCAATTCGCATGTTTGTTGATGATTTATTTGAAAATTATTTATTAATAAATCAAAAAGGAATCAATGTAGCGACTTAGGTATGAACGCTTTTTTACATGTATTGTAGCAATTGTGGTGTTCAAACTTGTTTTTAATCGCTTCTGTCATTAATTTTAAAAATTAAATTTTTAAATATCAATGTAAAATTAAATATTCGGTGGTTAAAGTTTTTTGTTTGTTGCACTGATCAAAGAAAGGATTCAATCTAATAACTGAATTTTACTTCCGGAATATTGACGAACAATTCATATGTGCGCTGCGAAAGGCAGAATTTTAATATCGGAAGTATCTACTCCGCTGAGAAGTGGGATGGACGAGCCCGACGACTACTTTCACATCGACTAATGACAAACATTTAAAACGATAATGTGTTTGAAGTGATACTCAACAAAGCATTAAACACTCACATTGAGAAATATGAGTTGATGCCAAATTGCCAATTTGGTTTTCATGCCAGTCATTTGACCATACATGCGATAACGAAATTAACCTCAGACATCTGTTGGAAACTAAACACCAGGAGAATGTATTGAAGCGTTTCTCATTGATATGGAGAAAGCCTTTGATACGATGTGGTGAGATAGACTAATTTTTAAAATCCTTCAGGACAGGTTCCCCAGACATTTTGTCGCCATGATATGCAATATGTTATATGGGAAATCATTTGTTGTAACTGATGGAAATCTGACGACAATGCGGAAATTCAAGGTAGTACTGCGCCTCTGCTTTTCTTAATATTCATTCGCAAGCTATTGAACTGCTTTGATTTTAACGTCTCGCCAACGCGATCATTAGTAGCGTTTGCTGATGATCTAATCATATCGCAAGATCTGTAACTGTGGGTGAAACCCTTAGATTTCACAGCCGTTCCACCCTAAAGACGGGTATATTGTGACTTGCCTCGCTACTGGCTTCGTTCCTCCAGAAGCATTCGTGTATTTGGACATGAATCGATATGTTTTTGATTCTGACTGCCCCCGGATAAGAAGATAAAATATTCTCCGAATTTAAGTTCACGAGATCAACAATTCCAATGGAGATACTCATTTGCTAGATTCATTGAGGCTGGTCAAGATGAGACGGAGCAATCTAGGTATTGGCGGCTGAATGACAATGTCTAAGTTATTCGTGTTTATTTTCTGTTTTTGTCTTGTTTCTTTTCAGTTCCAGCTCATTATTGCTACATTATGTTTATGTTAGGTTTATTATATTAGGTTTAGAGATAAATAAGATTAGGAGTATTGTGTTAGCATTGTATTATTATAAGATAACGTTTTTCATTGAATTTTACTAGGTTAGGTTATAACATATTAGGTGTAGCAT
This sequence comes from Odontomyia ornata, assembly GCA_963969285.1. Lineage (NCBI taxonomy): Eukaryota > Metazoa > Arthropoda > Insecta > Diptera > Stratiomyidae > Odontomyia > Odontomyia ornata. The sequence goes on along the minus strand of OZ017739.1, from coordinate 268,485,688 downwards.
AAAAGTTCACTATTATGTTGTAATTATAAATAATTTTTGAATAGTGTTGGTTGGTTTTTTTCTCATTTTTCCAATAGAATCATAAAATATGTAATAATCTTAATTAATTTGAATTCGCTATGGTTTTTTTAATTAAATGTGTTTCACTGATAACGTATAAATTTAGCCATTCGGGCCATTAAGTTTTCGTTTTTTTATTGTTTGGAATTTGCTTTATATTCTAACGATTAGTATCGAATAAAGCGCTTTTGACTTTGAACATTTAAAATGAAGAATCGAAAGAGAAACGTCAGTTGATTCCCAAAGAAAACTCAAAATTATTGACAACAATCAAGAATATGAATATGAGGGTCATTCAACAAGTACTTAGCCTCCCCCAATGGCGCTGCTATTACAAAAGAGTTTTACCATCGTGCTGTACATTCTTTTAGTAGCCTACTGTCAACGTTTCAGTCAATTCCCTTCAATAGTTTTGTTTATAGCCTTAGGAAGCGAGCGTGTCGGTCGGTTGTACAAAAATGGAGAAAGAACAATATCGTTCAGTGATTAGATTCTTGTTTTTGGAAGGCAAAACGCGCAGTGAAATCAAAGATCGCTTGGACGCTGTGTATGGTGACTCTTCTCCTTCGATGGCGACCGTCAAGAATTGGTTCAACGAGTTTGTTCGTGGCCGCACGTCGGTTTTTGATGAGCCACGCCCAGGTGCCCCGAAAACGGCTGCTACGGAGGAAAACGTTAAAAAAATCCACGATCTCGTGTTGGCAGACCGTCGATTGAAGGATCGCGAGATAGCTGAGACTGTGGGCATCGCAGAATGAACGGTGCATAATATTCTACACGAAGAACTGGGCATGAGAAAGCTGTTGGCGCGATGGGTGCCGCATTTGCTCACACCGGAAAACAAACGCAACCGTGAGACCACATCGGCGACGTGTTTGGCGCTGTTTCAGCGCAATCCGGCGGAGTTCTTGCGTCGTTTCGTGACCGTCGACGAAACATGGATTCACTGGTACATACCAGAGACCAAGGAACAGTCGAAACAGTGGACTTCACCCGGCGAACGTGCACCGAAACAGGCGAAGACTGTTCGATCGGCCGGAAAGGTGATGGCCACCGTTTTCTGGGATTCACAAGGTGTGATCCACATCGATTACCTCGGGAAGGGTAAATCAATCACGGGGCGCTACTATGGAGACTTATTGGTCGATTTGACGTCGAATTAAAGAAAAAGCGGCCCCGCTTGGCGAAGGAAAAAGTGCTGTTCCACCACGACAACGCGCCGGCTCACACCTCCGCCGTCGCCATGGCCAAATTGGTTGAATTGCGCTACGAATTGCTGCCCCATCCACCGTACTCTCCAGATTTGGCCCCCTGTGACTATTCATTGTTTTCAAACCTGAAAAAATCACTCGCCGGGAATAGATTTGGGTCGAATGAGGAGGTCATCGCCGCCACGGAAGCCTATTTAGCAGCCCTCGAGAAAATGTATTTTTTGGACGGGTTGAAAAAGTTAGAGCATCGCTGGGCCAAGTGTATTGAGCTTGGAGGAGACTATGTGGAAAAATAAATTGCCACCTTTCCAAAATTTTCGTTTTTCTTCTGTAGGCTAAGTACTTGTTGAATGACCCGCGTAACTCAAATTAAGAATATCATCGCTTGAAAAAATGGTTAAGAAACTACCCACTGTCAAGGAAACAGAAAGGCAAACTATTGGGTGGAGCCCATCCGGCACAAAAAATCTAGAGCTTCCCCTAAGATTGTTCCTCAACAGTTCTTTGCCTATGATCCTCGTACTTTGCAATAAATTTACACTTGAATGCCACCAGGGAGCAAAATTTTCACGTAATTTACTCGAACCAGGTTCACAATTTTCTTATTAACATGCTCTAGTTCCTTCTTGTTTACTTCACTTGCATTTTCAATTCCCAGAAATGTGATGCCTAAATTATTAATATACAAAGCTGAGTTGGTAAATTAATTGAATAGAATTGCAAAAAAAAGACTTGCTTCTACCTCTTCAGTGGGGCCCCCTGGTTGAGAATCTTTCCCCCGGATCGTCAAATTAGTTTCAACGAAAAAAACTTCAATTGCTGTTTTTCGTGGAAAAATTTCCGCTGCAGCTTTTCATCGTAAGAAACTTCCTTCACTGTCGCCAGTAACTTGCGCTTCCAGAGAAACAATGGTAACCGTTGCAAATTGTTTTTTTAAGTCACGGCAAACTCCCCAAACTGAGTCCGTCCGTCCGTTCTTGTAGAGCCTTCGTCCACTCAAAGCTGGAATCGAAAAAAGAACTGTCTTCTATGCAAGGTCCCATTACACCCCCCCTTTTAACGGAAAAGTGTTAACGACCCATGGAGGGAAATTAACTTTTCAGATCTTGAAATTTGCCACGAGCAACAAATCAGCGGTTGCTAAAGTGGCAAGTTTCGATTTATTAGTTTCACTCCTAGATCGTGAACACCAACCGAGTATAAGTGTGGAACTCATTATTTAAAATTACACTGCAGATGCACTCAAACTTTAATTGACATTTTTCGATGATGACAATTCTAAGTTTATTCACATTCGTCGGTCAGTCAATAGTTGAAGTTATAATCATAGCTATGTTTTGTCGTAACTACCGATTTTGTTTTGTAGCTATGAAGGTGGCTACTTTTTAGGGTTTTGTAAAATAATTTTACAAAACCCTACTAGTTTCGCGACCAGTCTGTCCGTCTGTCCGTCTGTCCGTCCGTCCGTCCGTCCGTCCGTCCGTCCGTGTGTCACAGCAGTTTTTCTCGGAAACTATTTGAGCTAGAAACATCAAATTTTGTGTGTATGTGTAAAGTGGTGATCTCTTCAAAGTTCAACTACAAAAAAATTTTATAAGGTATTTAAGGGGGGTCTCCCCATATAGGAGAGTAACCCCAAAAAAAAAATTTCATTGAAGGTAGCCGATATGGGTATCAAATGAAAGGTCTTGATGAGAACTTTTCAAAACAGGTCTTAGTTTGGCAAAATTTGCTTCGAGGGGCGCGATTGGACACCTGTGATCTGAAAAATCAGAAAAAAATCAGGAATGTAGACCTTGGTGTGTACAACAACAACAAATACGTGAGAAGTCGCAATTCACTCAACTTTGTTAGTAATAGTATGATTTATCGATTTTATGTTTTCTTGAATAAAAGCTTAACGCTACCCTTAAGTTCAATGAAATTCAGTACGTAGATGCCTATTTATAAGATTGATCTACCCTGAAAGTTTCATAAAGATTGAATCATATTTAGCGATGTTATAGCGGTTTGAATTTTCCTGTATTACTATGGAACAATATGCGCTGCATTTATTACTATGGCAACATATGGCTATGGAACAACATGCACTTTTTAACCGACTCAGACACTACAGTTTTGCTAGGATTTGCATGAACATTTCAGGAATGATAGGTGTCATGTATATCTTTGAGAATCGGTTCAGCTAGTGGTATCAGTAATCGTAAAACAAAATAGTGGCTGTTTTAAATGCGAAGATTGAACAATTTTGAGTTATTTTTTCCCAACTTCAACGTTTAAGGTGCATGCTTTGAACACTTGATTCAATTTGATGAATGACTGAAGATGAGCACCTACAATTAATGCTCATAAGTGATACAAGTCAAGGAGGTGGGAGAGAGCTCCTAGCAAAAGGGTTTTGTAACCATTCTAGGATTCGAAAAATTGGCCATTAATCGATGATAACAGTACAGGAGACTGGCCCCTGAAAAAAAATCATCAAACGTAGCCGATATGAGTATGAAATAAAAGTTTTCATGGCAGCTTTTCAAAACAGTTGTTAAACTGTCAGTTTTTACATCAGTGGGGGCACAGGGGGGAAATACATGAAAAATGTGTTTCCTCCGTCGCGGATGGACATCTGAAATAATTATCAAGGGAGATATTTATGAGTATAACAATACCAAAAACCTTAGAAGTCGAAATTCGTTCAACTTTGTTAATAATAGTATGATCTTCGTCTTTGAAATGTTTCTTGATTTGATTCGATCTGGTGACTGCATTTTGTAAATTGAATACAAAACCCTTCTGACATGAGCGTAGGTCTGTTTACCCAACTTGTTTATTTTAGTTAACGATGTGTTTGCGTACGGCCCTCGTCGGACTGCGGGTTTAACGTCCACATAAATCACGCGACCCTCTTGCAGTTCGGGGCTATCCTCGTCAGCCCCCATGGGTTGCGAGAGACTCATTATGAAGCCCGCGGGAGCTGTCTAATCCGCATTTTTGCGTTTTACTGTGGTTCAACCACCCTTAGGAGTTTTGACCCAATAGGTAATTTTTTATATATATTATAGGAATTTTACATGATTTCCTCTTTTGCTTTAAAATGGGTTGAATTTTTGTAACTTCCCATGGCTTGCCAATTTGAGTTATTTGAGCGCATGATAACTTCGATAAGGGCGATGCCAATAGTGGAAATGGATGGCAACACCTTCCATCCTGTTGTCAGTCCTGCAAGCCCGCTTTTACCAAATTTCTCATTTGAATTATTTAATTTGTTCTACCTATCGCTGGATTTAAATGCAAGTGGTTAAGTATGGTGCGTTTAAGTTAGTCGCGCAATTCAAATGGGTAGGTGGACGAAACTGGGGGAACAATCGTTCGTTGGTACGACGATGTGGGCTTCCTGAAAGTGAAGTAGATTCCATTAACAGCACTACCATCGCTAGTATTCTTGGGCTTCCGGTTCCTGAACAGCTTGATGGTTTGTAAGTGAAACGATTTGACTGCATCCCCAAGCAGACGTCAACTATGCATTTTACTAATCTAAGTTTGAAGTTAATAAAAAATTTAGGGATTAATTCTTTATTAATGAAAGAACATTATATTGTTAATCAAAGTAATCTGAATTATTAGTGAAAGAAGCCTAAAAATCTTGATTCGGGAATCTCTGTTCTAGTATCATCGTAAAATACCTGTTACCGGGGTTTTGCAAGTGAACCTAATTAAGGCAAGAAGGTTTGGAGCTTTATTCAATAATATACCGTAATAATGCTCCGAAGGTGGAAAAAAATTCGACCTTTCTGTTGAAGGGTCTAGACTATGGGGAGAATATGGTTGACCTGCTTGGAATGCTACAGGAAGCAGCATCAACTGTCAAGTTTATAACAGTTAAATATTTCGCGACAAGGAGATCAAAGATTGATGGAAAAATGTTACTTTTCAATTTGTTACAAATTTCAAATGATAGCAAAGCAAGTGCCCTTTAATAGAGTAGTAAGGTGGGAGCGTTTACAAAAAAAAAATGGCTGTCTGCAAAGTCCGTTTATGGACGTTAATTTTACGTGATAACGTCAGAAGAAAACATTGATGAAAAATTGCATACTTTCATGAATTGAATTATTATCACTGAATTGTCATTTTGTATAATACAAAGAAGGAGTTAATTGAAAATTACAATTTTTTTTTCGATAAATTAACATTTATTTGCACTTGTTAATACTAGATAACTTTGATTATGTAAAAACCTAGGCTATTTATATGTAATTTTAAATGTCACAGCACTATGAAATTATTAACGACGTGCAAAGTTTTCTTAATGAAAAGTATCTTATGTAAACTCGATTGTTACTCTACCTCGAGGTGGGTTTCTTCTAGAATTCATTGTCAAGTAAAAGCCTGACAGCATAACTGAAACTCACATCAATTCATGGCACTCAATAACATTCAATGATCACGTTTTTGATTTCGTAAGAAACGACAGAGTAAACTGTGGCACCGGGATATTGGTTAGAAGACCCTATTGTTTCCAATATATTAAAAAAGTTGAATTCAAAAACTTTGAATTTCTTGAAATGTCGGTTATGAAAATTCCACTTCGCTGGTTTTGCATACGAGGTAAGCGTAGTAAGGGAGAGTGAAGAAGGTGCTAGTACGTGCATACGGAACCTGAAATTGAAGCGAGGATCTATTAGGGCGAGCAGCGTCGAATGTATTTATTTGCCTGCATACATTTTGAGGTAAAAGGCTATGATGAAGCTTGAACAAAAGACATTCATCAAGGAAAGATCGTCTGGGTTCGAGGGTAGGAAGGTTCAAAGTATGTAGTCGGTCATCATAAGGGGAGTACGGAAGGTTGAATTTGAAGAATAGAGACCGTGTGAACTGCGTTGAACTGACTCAAGACTCCTAATTTGGGAGCAGTACTCCAAATGACTACGTACTAGTAAGAAGTAAAGACACATACAGGATGTGATATGTTGGAATGACGAAGCGGATCGTAAAATAAATCCAGTTAAGGGAGAGGCTTTCTTAATTATTAGAGCAATATGGAGATTAAACTTCAGTTTACAATCGAAAAGCACACCAAGATCCTTGAAGGAGGTTACAATGCTCAAAGGGATACCAACAAGCCTATACGTTGAGAGAAGAGGACACTTTTTACAGGAGAATGTCATCTGTTGACATTTGGAAACATTTAAGGAGAGATGGTTTGGTTCACACCAGTCACTAAGACGCTGAAGATCGGTTTGAAGGATATCCACATTTAACAAGGAATCAATAACTCGAAAAATCTTGAAATCATCAGCACAAAGGAGACAGGGGGATGTGATAACAGAAGGTAAAAATAGTATGGGGCCAAGTATTGAACCTTGCGGAACTCCCGAGCTCGGGTGAAGAGAAGAAGAGAAGGAAGAGTTAAAAGTGACTACACATTGACGATTCAGGACATAGGAGGGAAGGGAAATTGAACCCTAAAAGTCTCTCAAATAGGTGAGAGTGATCCACTGAATCAGGCTTTAGAGAAATCCGTAAAAATAACGTTCACTTGTTGTTTACCGAGGGCAGTTGCAATATGATGGGTAAAAGAAAGTAAATTTGTAAGGGTAGATATGCCTCTGACAAAACCATGCTGTTGGTCTGCTAAAGATGGGAGGACAAGTGGATACAGCTTATCAAAAACTATCTTTTCAAGAACTTTACGAAAACAAGGAAGAAGGGAAATAGGACGATAGTTTGAGACGATATTACGATCACCAGATTTGAAGATAGGAAAAATGTGGGCAATTTTCCATTGAGCGGGGAAAACTCCACAGGATAAACTCAAGTTAAAAATAATTGAAAGGGAAACACAAAGCGAAGAAGATAAAGATTTTGCTAGAAAATTTGGAATGCCATCAGGGCCCACACTGGTGCTGTTGTAAAGATTATTTAAGAGTTGCTCAACCTGCAAGGGGTTTGTACAAGCAAGAAGATTGGTTGAAGGAAGGGGAATCCTAAGCCCTGCCAAAAAAGGCAGAAAAAGAAGCAGCGAAGAGTTCACAAGATTCTTGAGGAGAAGACGATGTCATGCCATCGACTAAAATTATCAGGGGTATGATGAAAGGTCCTTAAAGATTTTACGTACGACCAGAACGCACGAGTTTGATTCGACATTAACGTAGTTTCAATGTGGTTAACATATGCATGAAGTGCAGAAGTGGCAATTTTCTTGGCCGCGGCACGACGCTCTTTGAATTTAACGAGGTCAATTGAAAGACCACTGGATAAGAATTTTCGGCGGGCAGCATCTTTAGCGTTAATTGCAGTGGCAACATCTGAATTAAACCACGGAGCATCCTTAGGTTTTCTTGCTGGACACACAGGATTAAATTGCGAGATTAAGGACGAAAGATACTGAAGAAGGAATACCAATTCAATTGTGGATAGCAGAGAACCAAATTGAATGCAAGTGCAATTTCTATGGGTTGGGGCTCTCAAAATACGCTACGACAAATTTATATTTGGACCTCTGCACTGCTGACGCAAGACTTGAATTTACATTTAATAATCCTCAGCAAGAACTGCACGTGCTTTCTTATGAAAGCGATCATTACGCAATCGTAATGAAAATAAATAAAAGATGTCTTCCTTATTTCAGCTCGAAAAGAAAATTATCGACTAAATTTCAGAAAAACGGATGGGGCAAAATTTCCCGGGTAGTTTAATCTGGATTACCCGAAGCAGTGTCTACCTTCTGATGCGTTAACTCTTGCCCAATGGTTCCTAATGAGGGGACTCTAACTAAGGATGAAAAAGGTCTCTATCTGTATAAGTTAGAGAAGCTTAGATTGGAAATGATGGAGAAACTAGTTCTCAAGATTAAACATAAAAATAAGGAAGGAAATGAAACATCATCCATCACAAGGTTAAAAAGTTTTTTTTCACACGCTTCAACAATATGTTCGGCGATTTCTGGACTACAACCATCCCTCGTTAGCATTGTTGAATTACTCCTGAAGAATTCCCGAAACTTAATTCGCTCATATTACAGAAGTAGTCAGAAACCAATGGGCGGACAAACTGAGGAGTATTAGTCTTATAGAAATGAAAATATCTTCGACAGAGATGGTCGATCGACGTGTAAGTTTGAAGAGACTAAAGAGAAAAGGTAATATTTAATTCATTCTATTGCCTTCTCCCATTTTATTTTATATTCTTGCTCTAACACGCAGCCATCATCGTCAGTTTTTTCCTGTGCTCCACTTTCATCATTTGCTGCCATTTTTTCACTGGGATCTTCATTCCGCTCTTTTACGTTCAAGGTTGTGTAGAGTCTTCGAAAACACAAACCTGTGGCCAAATTTTGCGATTCTATTTCCCAGCTTTCCTTCAAAATACTTAAAGGTATATCATCTTCAGGGTCATTTCGGTCTTCTAACATGTTTAGAATATTTTTGCAACACTCTCGACTTTAGTAGGAAAACTACTCGACTCTAGTAGAGGAAAATAGCTTGGTTTAAAGTCATTTGGATTCAGAAACCCAATCTTCTTTGCCCAAACTATGCCAAAAGACTGTTTTTATACAGCAATTTCGTGATCCTGTTCGTATTTTGGTCCATTGGCAGAATAAAGGGAGTTAAAATGTAATTATGCTGCTGTCATCTGTTATAAGTTTTTTGTTAAAAAGTCGCCAACCTAAATGGTAGAAAAAGAAACACATTTTAGAAATGTAACTTGATCAATTTAATATTTTCGCCTCAGGAGCAAATGAATGGTAAAACCAATCGGTTAAAAAAAAAGAAAACCGACTTCAAAATGCCCTAAAAAGGATGAAATAAATTTTATAAAAGCGGTGCCATATCAGTTAATCCCCGTTTTTTGTGATTGTGCACATATTGCAAGTTTTTATGTTGAAATGGGGAAATTTATTTGGCATCATAAAATTTATTTCATCCTTTTCAGGGCATTTTGTAGTCGGTTTTCTTATTTTTTCTAAAAGTTATTTTATTTCACCCTTTTCATTAGCAAATTTTTTTCATTTCAAATCTTTTAAAACTCAGTTTCTTGAATACGTTGTACCATGTATAAAAACATAATTTTTGACAGCAATGAAAAACTCACCACTGCTGAAATCTGCAGCGCTCATAGGCATTGATACATTTTAGTACAAGATCTCATCAACGTCTACCTTGATTTTAGGTTTCATAAAAATCCAATATAAATTGTAGCTTTAAAAAGATTTCGAATTCGAACTTTGCTTGAACTTGAAATCGGGGTGAAAGTCGGAAATTTTTTAGTTTTAACGATAGAAATCCTTTACCGTTAATTGAATTTCTTATCCGTATCATTTACCAAAAACAGGACTCTTCTATCCATCTCCGTTCAAAAGTTATGCGTGAACATACATAAAAAAAGCAACAACAATAAAAAATGTGATGAATTGATAACCCTTTTTCCTTTTGAAGTCATCCAAGTTGACTTTGACCTTTTATAAAGAAAAGTGCAGTTGAAATTTCTAAAGCTGCAGGGATTCGTAGACTTCCTAATACTAAAAATTTAATTCCATGAGAATTTGAGCAACATATAAACGTTATACGTTGCCTCTTCATTTTTCCATCTGGTGCAGATTTTTCGGATAGTGCAAATAACGTTTCTTGTGGCAAGAATTTTCAGAACAAACCAGACTCATCAGCATTATATACTTCGTCATTGCACAAATCGAGATCTTTTATTTTTGCATTTAACTTTAGTTTAAATTGATCTGCTCGATGTGGTTGGGATGAAAGTTTTCTTTACTGATTTAGAGAAGTTGAATTTCAGATCTTTTCTTGTATTTTTGAAGCTACCCGTCTCTGACGAAGTATTTATTCTTAATTTCTTTAATATTGGAATGTAGCTCTTTTGCTTTTGTTTGCATATGAACCCACTTACTGGGAGTTATTTGTTTCTCATATGGATAAACCACCCATAAAGTGCTTTTTCTATTTTTGGCAACTTCGAGGCTTGCAATGTTTTCCTTTTACCAGACCAACTGATTGTGTTGCGGACATACGAAGAGTGACAATTAAGTTATGAGACTGATTTTATTGCCGCGCTTATGTTAAACCTGCGACCTTGAAATTTCCTTTTCCTTCCTCGGAATCTTTCTCCTCTTTATTGATATATTTACCATTGCACTAGCTTGTTTAGTTCGCCTGCTGTGTCGTGTTGAGTAGACGTGTGTTGGTGGTGCTCGTCACGAAAATGGAGAAACGAAATCAAGAGCAACGCGTCCCGATAACATTTTGCGCCAGATTGGGCGAAACAGCCTCGGAAACGTACGCTAAAATTGTAAAAGTGCATGGTGATAGTGCTCTTAGTCGTGCCCAGCTATTTCGATAGCATAAAGAGTTTAAGGAGAGGCGTGAAAGCGTGGAAGACGAGGCACGGAGCAGGAGACCAGTCGAGGTGCGAACTGACGCGAATGCGCAGCGTGTGCGCGCCCCAATCCGGGTAGATCGGTGTTTAACAGTTCGAATGTTGGCCTCGGAATTGGGTATGAACCGTGAAACAGACAAATTTCAACCGATGATTTTGGGATGAAAAAGTTGTGCGCGAAGATAGCTCCAAAGAACCTTCCTGAGGAGCCCTCATCGTGTCCCAGTATTTGGCCCCTAAAGGGATCGCCGTGTTGCAACAGCCGCCTTATTCACCCGATATGTCACCCTGTGACTTTTTTGTTCCCTAGAACAAAAGGATTAGTTAACGTTTGATGATGATGATTTACAGATAGATGCCTTATAGAAATGTACAAGTATTCAAGAGTTTGAATCATTCAATATTTCATAATGTCCACTCCAGATTAATTTTTACAGTTTTACTATTCTATTTCCTCTCCATCGTAAAGAGTTGCTCCAACCATGCGGAACACATCTAGACAGCCTCCTTCTCCTGTTAATATGTAGAATATAGACGGAGAAGCAGCTACCAGACGACGGCTAGGCTGACGTGTTGTTCTACACATCCCACAAAGTTCTGATAAAATCATTAAACTAAAACTGAAGCCCTCCTGTGAAAATATAAAAAAAGGATATGTAAGTGGTTTTCGAAGCAGACGATCAGAGATTAATCAGATAATCTTAGTGGAATCGGTGTTTGAAAGCTGCTGGATATATAATATCGATGTAAACTAGCTTTTGGTAGACTTCACGCAAGCATTTGGTATTTAAACTGAAAGGCCCTGTAGAAAAATTGACTTTGGCATCACAGCCAAACTCGCCCGCATGATTAAGGTTACAGTGTTAAACTCCAAGTCTCAGGTCAAAGTCTGACTGAAAGCTTCCCAACTGATTCCGATCTAAGGCAGGGAAATGGGCTTGCTCCAATGCTAGATATTGTCAGGAAACGCCTGCTGACACCACAGGCATGTTACTCTACAAGTCCACACAACAAGTAGCGTATGCCGACGATATTAACATGATGTCCAAATTAATTCTGGATGCGGAGGAAGCCTTTATACGACTAAAATCAGAGGACATGTCAGTCCGATATAACTTGACATAAGGAGACTACAATCAGCAAAGTGCGGATAGATTTTCATGCCTAGAGATGTGCACAGGGAAAATAAGCTTATGCTTATGCATAATGGCGGACGTTGAAGAATAGAGTGCAAGGGAAACGACCAGTTGGAAAACCGAGGAAAATGATGTGAAGACTCAGTAGATACTGACAGTAGATCTCTGCTTGGGATTTCAAATTGGCGAACGGGGTCACAGAATCGCGAGGGTTGGAGGCGATTCATACTGGAGACGAAGGCCCGAGCCCGACTTGAAGTTGTGCCATACTCGTATCTAATGATTTGCTGTCCGTCTGCGACACTGAACGTTTTCCCAGCAACTATACAAGTTTACGAGTGCCGAAGATGGCCTCCTTCAAAGTGTTTACTTTATATAAATTAATATTTTTTAAGGGGGATATACCTATAATAAAAGCAGAACCGTTGCATGATGAAAAAAATACGGTGGAAACCAAACAATGGCTTGATAAACATTATCCGGACTCTGTTCCATCGAAACACATGATAGAGACGTGGATTGCCGAATCTAAACGTGGTCGTACCTGCACAAATGGTGCAGGGCGCAGTGGACCCCCAAATGAGGCTTATTCCAGAAAACATAAAAAAAATCCACAAATCGGTTATGGACGATCGCAAATTGAAGGTGCACGAGCTAGCTGACATTGTAAAGATATCAGATGGTAGTGTTTTTACCATTTTACACGAACGTTTGGGTATGCGAAAGCTCTGTGCAAAGTGGGTGCCGCGTAAGCTCACAGTCCACCAAAAATAACAACTTCAGAGGAATGTTTGGCGCTGTTAAACCGCAATAAAATCGAATTCTATCGTCGATATGTGACAATGGATGAAGCATGACTACACTATTACACACCAGAATCCAAAAGACAGTCAGCTGAGAGGACAGCAGTCGACGAACAGAATCCAAAGCGAGCAAAGACGCAACAGTCGGCCAGTAAGGTGATGGTGTCTGAAATTTGGGATGGAAAGTGGTATCGAAAAGTTGGAAAATCGCTATGCTCGATGTATCGCCCTCGAAGACAACTATGTTGAATAATCAAATCCAGTTTTGTCAAAAATTTTTTTTTCTTACTTATCTTACGGACATATTGAATGATCTGTTAGCATCTTAAATATTTTAAATAATTGATCTTATCTTAAAGTTTCGAGGAGATCCAAACAAAAAAGAAGTTGCCTGATTCCATTGAAAGTCCATATAATAGTAAAAGTGTATGTGGTTGTAATTTATGAAAATTCAAATCGTATAAATCTTTTTTGAAACTATAACTAAACTATAAGGACCCTGTATAGTACTGCTCAAATAACGAATTTCAGAGTTTGAGGGTACCTATACAATTTTATACGATACTACTGCTGTGACCTATAAACTAACAGATGGATGAACACAGGTCGCGATTTCAATAGGGTTTTGTTACAAAGTATATACCCCCAAAAAGATAACTAGATTCAAGCTGAAGATCAGTAACATGCATTACAAATAAAAGAGGACTAAGAATGGAATCAACTCCGCCGTAGACGGTCCCAAGCCCGTTTGAGAAAGAAGGAGGGAGCTCCTTGTTTCCTCAACCCACAGCTTCCATGATTCCTCATCCGAGTAAATGCTCTCGGAGTCGCACATTGGGTTTATTGGATCCCCAATAATGTGACATTAAATGCCGAAAAATCCTAATAACTGTAAATACATGTACAGCTATGCTACTAAATCCAACTTACATCTCCTTTGTGGGGACGTAAGAGGGTGAAGGCGAGTCTTTAGCGCCTGATAATGTAATCGACGCGCTAGCTCCCCGTCCCTGGAAACTACAATGTTTCGAAAGCTGCAGAAGGGCCTCGGAATGGATTGGACTCACGGCAACGACCTCGCAAACGGAAAAAGGACTATTGCATTGGATTCTGAAATGTCAGATCACTCCCTGGCGCTGTTAAGGACCGTTTACAACAAGACAGTCAATATAAATGAAAAGTACGGACAATCCAGGAAACGAACTGGACTGGAAATAATACTCAAGACATGACATCGTACACAATATTCCAAAGTGGGAAGCCTACTTGAAAACGAGAGCTCGGAGTGGCCTTTATTGTGGATAGGGACTTAAAGTCGCACGTTATTGATTTTAAGGCAGTCAATGAACGAATGTGTGCGATCCGCATAAAAGCGAATTTTTCAAAATCTGGCTGATAAATATTCTCGCCCCGACCGAAGAAAAGGAAAAAGAAATGACGGAAACGTTCTACATTCACCTAATCGACTCAATGCCTATAAATAACACAAAAATAATTTTTGGTGATTTCAACGCTAAGGTTGGTAATGAAATATCTCATAGGAGAACGACTGGAGGAAATAGCCTTCACAATGAAACAAATGAAAACGGCCAGCGCCTGATTGGCTTTGCATGTAGCAAAAATCTAGTCATACGTTCGACTTGCTTCCCTCATCGACGCATGCATATGTCCTGGGTATCACCAGATGGCAACACACAAAACCAGATCGACCATCCCAATGTTAGGCCTCGAGCATACTTGACGTCCGTACATACCGAGGCACCGAGTGTAACTCAGATCATTACTTGATCAAATTAACCTATTGCTGTCACATGTCAAAGGCGTATTCGGCGAAGACCAGCCCGCTACAAAAATTTGACATCGAATGGATCCAAACGGTGTCTGTGGCAAAATATTTCACGGAGACCCTAGACAAGCAGCTGACTCCCATCTTATAAGACACACCGCCGAAAACAAGCAACGAGCTCTGGATGGAAGTGAAAGCGGCTATTAGGACCGTGGTGGAAAAGACGATGGGCCATCAAGCTCGGCGCAAAAGAAATGACTGGTTCGATGATGAGTGCCAGAATGCGTTAGATAAAAAGCATCAGGCGCACAAGGAATATGTAGGTAGGAAAACCAGGACGAAAAGAGAAAACATTGAAAATCACAGAAAAGTAGCGAATAAAGTAATTAGAATTAAGAAAAGAAAATACTATGTATGAAAATACTATGAAGTATTGATGTAAGCCGATGTATCATTGCTGATGAAACCAAGATCAAAGAAAGATGGGCATCATATTTCAAGAACCTCCTTAATCCTCCGGAGAGTTCCAGAACATCGGAGCCTATGGATGTTTCCGAAGAGCTTCCATTGGCCCCACTAACTCTGTATGAAGTTTGTTCCATGATCAAAGCCCAAAAGAATAATAAAGCGCGTGCATCGATGAGATTCCAGTGGAGCTCATCAAATATGGTGGCAGCGGTGTTCAGAAAGCTACTTACAAGGTCATCAAGCACATTTGGCAACAAGAACAAATGCCGACAGAGTGGAGCTTATCAATTATATTCCTCATCCACAAAAAAGGAAACAAACTACAGTGCAAGCATTATAGAGGCATATCACTACTTTGTACGGTGTACAAAATATTTTCAAAAATTTTAGAAAATAAAATCGTACTGTACCAAATAATGATTTGTTTTGGCATCCCTGCCAAATTAGTCCGTCTCACCAAAATGCCAATGACGTCGACGACCTCCCAAGTCCGCAACAATAACCAACATTTGACACAAATATCGGACTGAAGCAGGGAGATGGGCTGGCCCCATTGCTATTCAATTTGGCTCTGGAGTACGTCATAAGGAAGCTACTTGTCGATACGCGAGGTACATTACTATACACGTCGATCCAAGTAGTAGCCTATGCGGACGACATCAACATTTTGTCATGGTCATTAACAGCTGCCAAAGAACTCTTCCTGAAACTCGACAGCGAAGCAAAACTAGTAGGGCTACAAATCTATGAAAATAAAACAAAGCTCATGCCACAGTCGAGGAAAAATACTTCAAATACGCAAAATATCACACTTGGCGAATACAGTATAAAAAATTTTGGCGAATTTGTGTATTCAGGCGCCAAAATAACAGAAACGGGTAATGAAAGAAACGAAATACGACGAAAAATACAGCTCGCAAATAAAGTATTTTATTCAGTTTTGACGATCTTGAAGACCAGCTACTTACACAGGAAAACAAAGCTCCAAGTATACAAATCTGTGATAAGGCCTGTGTTATGCTATGGGTGCGAAACATGGACCTTAACCCAAGTATCCGCAAATATATTGAACGCCTTTGAGCGACGGGTACTGAGGGCAATAATCGGAGCGAAGGTAGTCGGGGACCAATGGCGAATGCGATCAGGAGCTGTATGAAATTTTTAACGAGCCTGAGGTCTCAACGATTGTAAGACTGCGGAAGCTGCAATGGGCTGGCCACGTGAATCGCGTGGACGAAGAACGGATACCCAAAAAGGTATTCGTTGGGAGAACTGAAAGCCGGATCCCAGTGGAGAAACCGGAGAAACGCTGGTCTGACTCGGTCGATGAAGACAGTTCATCGCTGCTCGGATTTCAAAATTGGAGGACACGGTCAATGGACCAAGACGGCTGGTGGCGCAGGAAACGAAGGCCCGAGAGGGGTTGTAGTGCTAAGAAAAGGAAGAAAGAAGAGAAGTAGTAAACAAATCACGAAATATGCAATAATATCCCTATTATTATTGTTAATAAAAGCCCGTCTATAACGTGTCGAGTCATAACGAGGCACGTTTAGTAGGAAAAACCACAAAATCATGAAAACCCTAGATTTTTATAGCATTCATGCAAAGAAAATGCGAATAACAATTGTGTTTTAGCTTGGCTAAAGCATATTGAAGAAACCAATAGTGAGGAAAGATGGGCATCATATGTCAAGAACCTCCTTAATCCTCCGCACAGCTCCAGAACATCGGAGCCTATAGATGTCTGCGGAGAGCTTCCATTGGCCCCACCAACTCTGGATGAAGTTTGTTCCGCCATCAAAGCCCAAAAGAATAATAAAGCGCCGGGCATCGATGAGATTCCAGTGGAGCTTATCAAATACGGTGGTAGTAGTTTTCATCAAGCTATTCACAAAGTCATCCAGCATATTTGGCAACACGAACATGTGCCGAAAGAGTGGAGCCAATCAATTATATTCCCTATCCACAAAAAGGGTGACAAGCTACAGTGCGAAAATTATGGAGGCATATCGCTACTTTGTACGGCGTACAAAATATTTTCAAATTAATCTTAGAAAATAAAATCGGATCACATGCCAACAGTATTATTGTGGAGTTTCAAGGTGGTTTTAGCGCAGGCAGATCGACGATAGACCAATTCTTCACAGTCAAGCAGGTACTTGAGAAATACTGAGAGTTCATCATAGACGTAGACCACATTTTCGTTGACTTTAAGCAAGCATACGACAGTATTGATCGTAACGTACTGTACCAAATAATCAAACCTCCCCAGCCAAATTAGTCCGTCTCACCAAAATGACAATGACGTCGACGACCTCCAAGTCCGCATCAATAACCAACTCACCGATGCCGTTGACACAAATATCGGACTAAAGCAGGGAGATGGGCTGGCCCCATTGCTATTCAATTTGGCTCTACCTGTCGATACGCGAGGTACATTACTATTCGAGTCGAGCCAAGTAGTGGCCTATGCGGACGACATCAACATTTTGTCACGATCATTAACAACTGCCAAAGAACTCTTCCTGAAACTCGACAGCAAAGGAAAACTAGTAGGGCTACAAATCTATGAAAATAAAACAAAGCTCATGACGCAGTCGAGAAAAAATACCTCAAGTACACAAAATATCACACTGCGGGAATACAATATCGAAAATGTTAGCGAATTTGTGTATTTAGGCGCCAAAATAACGAAAACGGGTAATGAAAGAGACGAAATACGCCGAAGAATACAACTGGCAAATAAATATTTTATTCAGTACTGACGATCTTGAAGACCAGCTGCATACACAGAAAAACAAAACTCCAAGTATACAAAGCTGTGATGAGACCAGTGTTACGCTATTGGTGTGAAAGATGGACCTTAACCCAAGCATCCGCAAATATATTGAACGCCTTTGAGCGACGGGTCCTGAGGCGAATAATTGGAGCGAAGCTAGAAGGGGACCAATGGCGAATTCGAAACAACCATGAGCTGTATGGAATTTTTGACGAGCCGGAGGTCCCAACGATTATAATACTGCGGAAGCTGCAATGGGCTGGCCACATGAATCGTATGGACGAACCACGGATACCCAAAAAGGTATGCGTTGGGAGAACTGAAGGCCGGAGATCAGTGGGGAAACCGAGGAAACGCTGGTCTGATTCGGTCGACGAAGACAGTTCATCGCTGCTCGGATTTGGGATTTGGAGGACGCGGTCAATGGACCGAGACAGTTGGAGGCGCTATTTGCAGGAAGCGAAGGCCCGAGAGGGGCTGTAGTGCTAAGAAGAAGAAGAAAGCATATTGAAATTTTTTCGACGACTATTTATTAATGTTGCTAAGGTTTACGAGTATGTTTGCTGATTCGAACATTTCTAGAAACCAGGTTCTCAAAAGTCGTATTACATTGCATTACGTTATAATCCAAGGATAAACTTATTTTGATTGAGGCATAAACGCGGTTTGGTTAGATGGGTTGTTTTAAGGAAAATATGTAAGGCTGGTTACCAGGTTATTCACAAAGAATTGTTCAACTTCTTCCCACAAACAAGAAAATTAGAAGCGGTGGAGTGACTACTCGTAAAGAAGATAATAACTAATGTATTTAAAGTCAGAAAGTGTATTGTAGCAAGAGCAACTAATTCCTATTGAACGAGGTTCGTTTAGATTGTTATGATTGGTACGAGTTTTATTTTCAGGGGACTTGCAGCCGCACATCGGCGCGTCTGTCTATCATAGCAGTTTTTCGTCAAAACTTTATAAGCTGCAGGCATCAAATTTTATGTAAAGGTCAGAAAATAAGACCTCTTAAAAGTTTTTGGGTAAGGAATACAGAGGTTTTAAAGGAAGGCACACATCCAGATATGGAAGTGTGCCTTTAGTTAGTATTCATCCCAGACATAAATGCAGTTAAACTTGCATCCATATTTTAGAAAAGTGTATTATTAATCGAATAGCTTTTTCTGTTTCTGACCATTGAATAAATGTTAAAAGCTTGCAATAAATTACATACATATTTAGACAACCAACGGAAATCAAGGGTTATCTCATATTTGCATCGTTTTCTGAGTGCCTCACTTATATCATGTGATAGCAAATCGAAGTCGTAGGAGGATACTCCTGCCAGAAGGGTTTTGTAAATTAATCAGTAACTCAAACAACATTTCTGGATATAAAACTAGCACCATATACAGATTCCATAAATTGGGTTCGAAAAACTAAAACTTGATTAAATTCGCCGCCATTTTTTTTTTGGCGTATTGTGCTCCTTGTTTAATTAGTCATGATAACATCAATTTTGCAAACCAGTTCTAAAATGTTCATCAAAATTCCTACTTATCGATAGTGTCTAGGTCCATTGCAAACGTGAATCTCCCCAGTATAATGTGTTGTTACTGTTGTAATTGTTAAAAATTTAATCGGCTTAATTTAGGTGTTTACGGCTCGATTGCTGTGAAATTTTTAAGATACGTTCAGGTACTTCGAAGAAACATAGACACGATTTTGGAAATTGAAGGTTAGCCATTTGATTTTATAGACAAAAACATAAAATTCATCAAATGTACTGTTAACAATGTCAATCGAATGTTGACTTCTGAGGTGTTTGTTGCCCTTCTACTTATAAAGTCCTACTTCCATAGTTTTGGATTATATGAGGAGACCCGCTTAAACACCTTATAAATTTTTTTGTAGCAAAACTTTGAAAAGGGCATCACGTTTGATCTAACATATCCACAACATTCCACGTTTCTAGATTATGCGGTTTACGGGAAAACTTGCTGTGACGCAGGGAAGGATGGACAGACGGACAGACAGGTCGCGATTTGATTAGGTTTCTGCAAAATTATTTGACAAAGCCCTAAAAACTGAATGCCACCAAACTGTTCTTGTAAATAAACTTACCTAAAATTGGTTTCTTCTGTTCCAACAATTCACAGTAACTATAAGTTAATAAATTAACGGGCCGTTGTGGGTTAAAGTTTCCACAATTGACTAGTCGCTCGCACGTCTTCATTAGAAACGAAGAAAATTCTCCAGGATCTATTCCATAACTTCGCCATCCACCTACACCATCTGCTACACCTGAAAAAAAGAAAATATTGTTATATTGAATATTGTTATTAGATGCAAATAGGATTTGTCTTTTGATTTGAAAATTTAATTTCGATGCCAGGGATACCGTTTTAAAACAACAAGTTTATCTTAAAATTTAAACCTAATTTGTACTATACCACATAAAATATAAATAAATTTCTACTATACATTTACGCATATCCAATGCTCAATATGTAGCTTGATACAAAATTTGCATTGAACGAATGCATTTATATTCGTGAGTAACATATTAAACTGCTAGCGGCATACATGTTTAACTCATTGAATTTCAAGTTCTGATTATTATCAATGGCCAAGGATGAAACAAAATAAAATAACGAAAACTTTGGTACTTGTTAGCTTGATATTAATTTGGATCCGTTGGTTGAGTTGGCATTTATGGATAAATACTATATATAAAGGACAGAATAAAAAATACAGGGAAAGTATTTTAAATGTAATTGATTTTAATATTTTTTCGTGATCAGAGTACTTCCTCAACGATTCTAAAAAGTTTATTACATACTTTTAGAGGAGTTTTGAAGTCGGTTTTCCTTATAAAATGTTTATTTTTTCATTTGATCATTCTTACAGACGGGGCCAGATTGCCCTCCCGGAATTTGTCGGTCAGGAATATTGCTGAATAATGGTTGAAATCCAAATTAACGATAAAATTTTCAGTCCTAGTGAAAGAAATAACTTTTAAAATAATTTCACTCCTTTCCAATTGTACCCAAATCATCAGTACATTTTTTTTTGGTACATTTTGCCTTCCCCTGGACCCCCTAATTCATAAAATGACTTTTTTATTTCAGATTCTTAAAGTTCTAATCAAGAACTTTCATTCGACTACCTTTGATTAAAAGGAATTTTTAAGGTGTAATTACTTATTAGGGGGGAACCCCCTTAAAATTTTTTTAAATTTTTAGTAAGACCTGAACTTTTGAGAGACCATCACTTCTGACCTTTTTTCATAAAGTTTGAGCATTCTAGCTTCTACAGTTTCTGAGGAAACTGGCTGTGACGCACGGGCAGACGGACGGACAGACAGGTCGCGAAACTAGTAGGTCTTTGTAAAAAAAATTTTACAGACTTAAAAACAGTGTTTATTCTTCAGCTTGTGGAAAAGTTTCACCTAGAAAGATGCTAAGTGTATTAGTATCAGTAACTAATTTCTTTAACATAAAATGAAAGACTGATTTATTCTATTTCGCCCGTACCAATCATTTAATAATTCATAAACGATGAATACAGGATGCACTGGAAACAGTCTTAGCTTTGTGTAAGAGTGAGAATTATCTAATTAGTCATAAATCATCATCAAGTTTATTACACATGATTGACAAGATTTTCTAAGAAGATAATTTGCGGAACATTTAAAAATTTTTACCCATATACAAGGGCGGTCCGATAAGTACTTAGCCCACCAAAAAAAAAACGAAAATTTTGAAATAGTGGCGAGCTATTTCTCAACATAATCTCCTTTTAGCTCGATACACTTGACCCAGCGATGCTTCAACTTCTTTAGCGCGTCTGAAAATTCATTTTCCCGAGGTCTGCAAAATAGGCCTCCGTGGCGGCGATGACCTCCCACTTCGACTCAAACTTCCGCCCGGTGAGTGACTTTATCAAAATTGGAAAAAAATAGAAATCGCACGGGCGCAAATCTGGAGAATACGGTGGATGGCGTAGCAGTTCGTAGCCCAATTCGACCAATTTAGCCGTGGCGACGGCGGAGGTGTGAGTCAGTTCGTTGTCAAGGGGGAAGAATACTTTTTTATTCGCAAAATGGGGCCTTTTTTCTGCAATTCGGCCTTGAATCGGCCCAATAATTCAGCATGGTAGAGCCCTTTGACTGTTTTACCCTTCTCCAGGCAGTCGATGCAGAGCACACCTTGTGAATCCCAGAAAACGGTGGACAGTCTTCGCTTTCTTTGGAGCATGCTCGTCGGGTAAACTCTACTGTTTCAACTGCTTCTTGGTCTCTGGTGTGTACCATGGAGCAATGTTTCGGCGACGGTCATGAAAGGACCCAAAAACACTTTCGGATCGCGTTTAAATAGCGTCAAACACTGCTCTGAACTGGTTTCACGGTTGCAATTATTGTCCGGAGTGAACAAACGCGATACCCAGACAGCTTTCTCATGCCAGAATTTCATGCAGGATATGACCCACGCGGTCTTTTGAGATGCCTCCTGTCTCAGCTATCTTGCGCACATTCGATCGGCGTTCTACCAATACGAGCTCGTGGATTTTTGTCACGTTATCCTCCGTAGTAGCCGCTTTCGCGGCACCTGGGCGTGGCTCATCAAAAACCGACGTGCGGTCACGTTGAAACTCGTCAAACCAATTTTTTAGTTGGCCATCGCAGGAGCAGAGTCACCGTACACAGCATCCAAGAGCTCTTTGATTTCGCTGTGCGATTTCCCTTCCAAAAACAAGAATCGAATCACTGATCGATATTGCTCTTTCTCGATTTTTCTAAAATCCGCTTCCACATGCGGTCAAAACAAAACTACCGAGTCCAATTCGGCTGAAATTTTAACAGTAGCCGTCTACGAGAATGTACTACACGACAGTGAATCTTTCTTGCAATAGTGGTGCTATCGGGCGGTGAGGCCAAGAACTTATCGGATCGCCCTTGTAAATGGACAAATATTTTATCTCGTGAGCATATTGTATTGTGCCCGGTTTAATATGAAATCAACCCAAACTAAGAAATAAATTTTCTCATTTCTTCTTTTCAATCTCTGCTCTGAAAAAAGTTGAGCAAGTCTCAACGTTATAGAAATTTGCAAGTTATTACTAAAACACAGTAAAAAATATTACAAATTATTTCGCGGTAATTCAAATTATTTTATCATATATTTAAAGCATTACAAAATTAAACAAAGCATATAACTATTTCCATGAAAGAAATCGCATTTGGCTTAACATATTGCATTTTCTTGATATCAAAGTAAAATTTTATTTGATTGGAATAAACAACTATGCAGGCGAAAAAAAATCAAAAAGTTGAAACGAATTCGCATTATTTTTTGCTTGAAATACATGAATCGGTTACTGGTACAGTATCATTTATTATGCTAAGACTGAAGTTGAGGGAAATTCATCAACATTGTTCAATTACGTGCGTGGAGAATTTGGTATAAGCTAATATTCAATACAAATAACTAAAAGCTTTAAAATGTCTCAGGGCGATTTAAAATTTGCACATTAGTACGCTTCAATTTATATGTTACACGTAGGGTTATTGTCATATGAAATGTGTAATAGAATTATTTCGCAGAACTGCCGAGAAGAAGAATCGGCCAAAACCACTGTAATAAAACACACTGAAGCGCAACCAAGTTCACATGGGAAAGCAGAGCGGATATCAGAAGTGACAATTCGGGGGAAATGAAACGTGGATGCCGCGTCAAAGGTGAACGTGAATTTCCGATGGGTTGGATTCCACGTGTGGCCGCGACTATGGTAATTCGATTTGCATGCCGAAGTGTTTAGTGTGAAATCTGAACTGTTTGTTTTTGTGACACATATTACGCTTTTTTTCACACGGCAGGTTTGGTTCGTCATGTTAACGCTGATACATTTTTTTTTAGAAACCTGATTAACTCTGCAGCGATTAATGTTGACCAAAGGGATTATAATTGCATTCGACCTTTGATTCAAGAACTATCGGCCATATTGCGTTATCATTTTGCGTCATTAGAATATCTTCATAAACTGCAAGGAACTTGAAAGTGATAACGAGAAATGTGAATGGGGATAGTGACTGCATGCTGAGTGGCATCTCGAAAATATGCAGATGATTTGGTTGGTAACGTGTTTGTTTAACTAGCAGTTACCTTGATTCAAGCCCTGTTACCTGATGTAACTGATAATACATTTATATACAATTCATATAATTGTTAAAGCTGTCCTGAACAGAAGGTACAAACTTTCTTTGTGAAGATTCGAGTATGTAATAGTGGCTTTGACTTTATAGAATTATTGTATTTCGTGAGGGTATCTCATGGTGTCGTAAGCAAGAAGAGGCTGTATTACGGGATCGGCTCTTGGCGCTTCATTAACATCATTCGGGTACTTCGAACGTTGTAACACGTTTGTTTTTTTTTTGAATCAATCAAAAATAGAATTTTTTTTTTGGATCGGTGGTTAATCATACAAAAAAAAAATGAAAATTAACTCTATGTCATACAAAACACTTGTCACAATTTTACACACTGTCATACAAAACACTTGTCACAATTTTACAGGCTGTCATACATAAAAATTTGATTTGATTAGAGTAGAGCCATGTAAGAAAAATAAAAAAATAAAGTAGGGAGAAAAGTCGGTTTGCATTTTGAACTTGGTGGAGGCAAATCGACTCGTGGTTCGTACTTGATTTCATTTGTTTCGACGTCTTTCATCAAGTGAATTTTGAAAAAGCTTAAAACCCTCTGCAAAGGAGAAATTTTCTATTATCGTGCAATCCCCTTATCTATCTCAAATGTGAAAATCCGTCGTGAAATTGGTGAGAAAGAGAAAAATCGTTTTTGGAACGCAAAAAAAAAAGTTTTGCCTGCGTTTAGTGTCGACTGACCAAGATTTCGCGAGTGAAAGCTGGAACGCCAGCGCCGAGCACGGAATTTTGTTCTGGTTTTCCGCTTGCCATCGCGTGAAAATCGGTTCGACATAGTTTTAGCTTAATTCCATTGTGTATGGTTTATGGCTGGTTTGTCTTGTTCTCATCTCTATGCAGTTTCACCTAGACCTCGCAGGCCCAGCACAAATAAGCTAGAAAAACTTTAAATCGCCGAAACAAAAATATTTTTATACATATGCAACAAAGTAATCTTCCGGGTACTCTTTTACGAAAGAGAAACACAATACTCGTATCTACTGAAGAAGGAACGAGTGAGAGTAATTTATTTTTTTGTCAATTGATGGAACTCAGGCGAGTGGCATTTCAAGTGGTGAGAAAGCAACGAAATAATTTGCAATATTACCCCCCTAATACTTTCCCCGCCCCCTATTTTCTCCGATCCATACGCCAAAGATTAAATCCAGATTTAAGTGGGATCCTGTAAAAAATGAATAAAGATAAGGTTTTAAAAGGTGTGAAACACGTGAATCTTAATTGTCGAAAAGTAATAAATAATAAAACACGAAAAATTTATGTTGGCTGAGAATTATCAAGAACAATGAAAAGAAGAAGATTCGAAAGCTGCAAACAAGGGGCCCCAAGTGCGTTTTTTTTTAAAGTATTTTTTTTTTGTAAATACAATTACATAGATAATATATTCTCTGCAGCTAGCCAGAAGTAGATAGGTAGTTTATTTTGTTTACATTTATAATAGGACGCTCCCATTAAATAAATTGTATTTAAAGAAATTTCATGTAAAACAATACATCTTTCAATTAAAACACTACTACAACCTCTTAAATATATATATATATATATATATATATATATATATATATATATATATATATATATATATATATAAATATATATATATATATAAATATATATATATATATATATATATATATATATATATATATATATATATATATACGCGCTGACTTAGAGGTTTATTATTTTTTTCCTTTAAATTATGCAATTATACGGAACTTGTAGAATACAGTCACAAGCGTCTAACGCCTTCCAGTCTGCATCTACTTTAACGGAAGAATCCCATGCGAGCGTTTGCACGCCCTAAGCAAATGGATATATTATACTTACGCAATCAGTCAAATGAAGAAGACCAGCGTATTCGTGAGAATGAGGATTTTATTCAGACTTTTTTCTCCTTATATACTAACTTAACAGTACTTTATTTTACTGAACATTTAATTGCTTACATTAAATGTATATTACTGAATTAACAAATTAAGGTACTACTTAATTTTGCTCAATATTTAGCACAAAGGTCCGCCATATTGAATATATGAGATGACGTTTGACAATCATCTGATTATCTTATTATTGTCATTGTTCTCTACATTACCGCAAACATGATTTAATTTTAAATTTTTTGTGTACTGATTGTTTTCTTCTCATTTATTTATATATATATATATATATATATATATATATATATATATATATATATATATATATATATATATATATATATATATATATATATATATATATATATAAATCGACATTATATCTGTGTTATTTATTTCAGTAACGAAAAATTTATGTTAATGATATGTATCTAGCCCATTCAATTTCTATTTCAAAATATTAAGTACAATTCTATTTATCATTTGTATGGTTTCTCTGCTGTACAAATAATGTTTTTCTATAAAATGTTCCTTTTTGTTGTTATCGACTTAATATATTTCTTAACATTAAAATTCCTTTCTTTTTTGAATTTTGATAATTTACATTGATTTCTTTGATTATTTGTTGTGTACAGAGCTTAGTTCACATTTTATTGTTATTTTGGAATTTTCTGTGAGTAAACATTTGTATATATATATATATATATATATATATATATATATATATATATATATATATATATATATATATATATATGTATATATATTTATATATATATATATATATATATATATATATATATATATATATATATATATATTTATATATATATATATATATATATATATATATATATATATATATATATATATATATATATATATATTTATATATATATATATATATATATATATATATATATATATATATATATATATATATATTTATATATATATATATATATATATGTATGTATATATATATATATATATATGTATATATATACATATATATATATATATATATATATATATGTATATATATATATATATATATATATATATATATATATATTTTTTTTTTTTTGTCACTAGATGGTGTTCGTTGTCATATATCGGGCAATACTACAATAATCAGATTGAGTCAAACTGACATGCGTTTGAAAGGTGACATTCCAGTCTACAATTTTAATATGAACAGTTTTGTTTTTCGTCATTCATGTCAAAAGTTGTATTCATTTAAAAATGAGTGAAATTTCTGAAAAATTCGTTATATTTTATAATATCACTACGATCAGGGTGAGATAGCACCGCAGGTTCGTGAAAAAATTTGTTATGTCTACGGTCAAGATACTTTATCAAAAGCCACAGCCAAGAGATGGTTCGCTCGCTTTCGTTCTGGAAATTTTGATGTCAAAGATGCACCTCGCTCAGGTCGACAAATCACTGAAAAAGTCGATGAAATCTTACAAAAAATTGTAGAAGACCGACAAATAAGCAGCCATGACATTGCTAAGGAACTGAAATATCCATCACCAAACAGTTTGGAACCATAAGACTGGATACACAAAGAAGCTGGACGTTTGGGTGCCGCATGAATTAACACAAAACAATTTGATCGACCGAATTTCCATTTGCGAATTTGATCGACCGAATTTCCATTTGCGAAATGCTAATAACGAAATCGCAACGAAATCGAGCCATTTTTGAAGCAAATCATTACAGACGATGAAAAATGGGTGAGATACGAGAATGTCGTTCGAAAAAGATCATGGTCAAAAACAGGTGAATCATCACAAACGATCAAAGCCAGGATTGACCCCAAATAAGGTTATTCTGTGTGTATGGTGGGATTCGAAGGTAATTGGTTATCATAAGGTACTAGGACCTGGCCAAACACTCAATCCGGCTCTGTACTGTCAGCAATTAACCAGATTGCCACAACCAAACGGCCAGAATTTATCAATAGAAAGGGCGTTGTCTTCCATCATGACAATGCCAGACCACACACATCCTTGATGACCCTGCAAAAATTGGCAGAGCTTGGCTGGGAAGTTTTGATGCATCCACCGTATGGGGCAGACCTTGCACCATCAGACTACCATTTGTTTCGGTCTCTGCAAAACTTCCTTAATGAAAAAAAATCACTTCAAAAAGGGACTGTGAAAATCACAGAAGTTCTACACAGATGGAATAATGGCTCTACCCAAAAAATGGCTAAAGGTCACAGATAAACATAGAGAATATGCGCTTAAATAAAATCCATTTTAAATAAAAGGAATATTCAATCGAAAAATGACAAAAAGGATCAGTACTTTTTAGACTTACCAATGTATATATATATATATGTAATTGAAATGACTGAATTTTTCAATGACTGTACTTTTTAAATGAATTATTGTGATATGTTTTTTTCTTTATCTTTGATCAATACTATTGACTTTACCTTATTGGTTTTTATTACCTTGTATGGTCAGACGTATGGACATTGCAACTTTTTTCTATTCAAATTTCACAGACTTGGGGAATATGGTGTTGAGTCAAAAAATGCTATTTGATTCGATGTTCACTTATGTATGATGGCACCCTTCTATCCGTGTGTGCTATCCTGGATTTGTTGTTCGAAGGTCCCTGATGACAGTCAGGACAATACATAAATTTTGGGATGCGATTTAGAGTGAAGCCCCACTTCTTGACATTTACCGCAGCCAATTGCATTTATTCTATTCCGCCACTAAGTGTTTATGACCTCGTGTGTGGATTTAATTCCAAAGATCGCGTCTCTTCCTCTAAATTTTCTCTACGGCTGCATTAAGCTGTTATTGCTTTCATTTTCTAAACTGAATTCTAATTAAAGCATTGCGAGTAAACAAAGAATTTATAATTACGATACGAGTTTATGGAGCATAGAACAAGAAAAAACTCGGTTTCCACACATTCCTCCTATCGTTGCTTTTATATACGTTCCACCTTATAAATTAATAATGGGATCAATCAATGATCTTCTTTGCAGCTTAATGCATTCTATTGACCTTTCACTATAAATGTCAATAATCCGGAAAACATCCGTTTTATCGCCGGAAAAATGACGATATAATGGAAATTAAATGAATGACATGTTCAAACATTTAACAGAAATGTCCCAGAATCAGATATTTATTATCAAATTTGTTCTTATGAATTACATTTACAATTTCACTGTAGCAAGAATTTGCAACCAACAAGTAATTTTTGAAAAGTGTGTGAATGAATGAAAATGCAAAGTAACTTGATATTAGTACTTAATTTGTAAGTCATGCTAAAATATGTCCAAGAAAATAAATAAGTATTCGTGTATCGCTTTAAAATGGATTAGAAAAACCTGATATACTCGATAGTCTTTCTGAATAAAATAATTCTGCATTTATTACGCAATCGATTCAGCAGCGATGATTCTAGTCCCAGTACATAGTCGAACATTAACTGAAATGCACAGGTGAAGTCAATAAGAATATGCAACATTTTGCAAACAAAAGCTACGCTTCCCAGAATCTTAATGTACCACCGCACCAGTCTGCTGAACAAATAAAAATAATCGATAGAATGACTTTAAGCGCCACCATAGTTGTGCGCAACCTCATTCCACGATATGCAAGCAAATACATGCATTTAAAAATGTGCATGGGGACAGTACTGCACAGTATTTATTCATTCACAATTGTTTCTAATTGAAAATAAATCCGTTATGTTCGTACTTTGAACGATGCCAATTGATATGGCTGCAGTTTATACTAACGCTAGTACCAAGTGCAACGAGATTTATTTATTTAGAAACATTCCAATTGAATTACAATCCCGTAGCTGCACTTTGTTATGGTGGTTAGATTACATGTTCCTGTATTTACAAGTATGAATGACAGATGGCATATAATTTTTATCGTCATTTGCTACTGATTATCTTTTGTTGAAATGCATGGTTTAATGCAATTGTTTGAAGTTAAATCATTTTGCTTTCAAAGGGTTTATATAAAGGCATAAAGTATGCATTATCATCCAAAAGTTAAACACTACATACAATATTGATTTAAAGTATGGCGTTTGGTCAAATAAAAGGCTTATTTCTATTTTGAATCACTTGTATACTCAGAGATCATGTCGTTGCCGGTTCTCTAACAACTTTAGCCGAATATATAGTATTTTATTCGGTAAATAGAAATAAATCATAATCATTGAACTTCCTCAAAATACATAATAAGTTTACGCTGTTCAAGCATAAAATCAATTATTAGTCAATGCAGCCGTCGCTTGTTTGCACTTTTCTGGCGGTTGCTGGCATTCTCCGAATGCATCGAGATATCCTTTTCTTGGTATAAAAACTTTTTATCTTGCAATTATCAATTGCGATTCATCACGCATTATATGAAAGAGTAGTTGAGGTTTATGCGAAAATATTGCAATAGCTTTGTTACCATAATTTTAACTTTTATACATCATCGCAGATACTTTCTTTTTCTCCCGAGTTATTTAAATCTCAACTTTGATCTAAACGACTTGTTCATAATGGTCTTTAAAATCATGATATAGTTGTCATATTTTTCAATAAAATCATTATATATTTATTTATTTCTTTGGTAATAGTTCTAACATTAGCATACAATAATGTTTGATTTACATTTTATAGTAAAGGATGCCACTTTCGGCTTCTACTTTAATGGGCTTTGAACCGAAAGCAGAGACGACGAGTATAAACGGAACGAAAACAGTTGATTGTCACTTTTGGCGGAGCGTCAGCAAGGAGTGCAATTTTCGAGGCTTCTTCTATTATAACCAAGTAACAGCTAAAATACTTAATTTTATTAAGACTAACCATCGTAGTTGTCGACTTGGAAAGAACTCCGGGAAGGCAGACAGAATTCACAAGGAGGTACGATCCATTAACCGAGGAACTTAAGGATGCTTTCATCCGAACGTGAATCTCAACCAGCCGATTTGCTTAGACATTCTCAAGGACAAGTGGTTGGCCTTGTACGACTTAGGGACCATTCTGCTATCAATCCAACCGCTGCTGGCCGACCCAAACAACGAGAGACCGGTTAACGCGCCGGCATCTTCGACGTGGGCTAATCAAGTCGAATATAAAAAGTATTTGGATGCATTCTACGCGAAAATTGCAAGTAAGCAGCTTTCTTTCCGCCAGTGCAAGGTTCCACTACTCACGCTTACGATTTACAGGGGTGGCCAGAGTCAGTTAATATTGCATGGGTCGAGAGCTCCATAGGCGTCAAGGCCTAGATAACAAGCCGAAAGGGATTACGAAGGAAACACGACGACGAAAACCCGGCTATATATATATATATATATATATATATATATATATATATATATATATATATATATATATATATATATATATCGATTGGTAGCATCTGCGGGCCCCTTCTGAGAGGCCGGGCCCGGGGGTTTCCTCCCCCCCCCCTCTCGACAGGCCTGTGTGATGAAATAAAATACTAAAAACCCTATAAACAATGTTTTACTTCACTTAAAGGAATTTTAGGAAATTGTAAATTGAGACTTGGTAAACTACAAACTATTGTGAAAGGCTTTGAAATCAAGTATAATCTCTTGAGCCTATAAAATACTGAAGTTTAATATTGAGGAACTGACCCTTATCTTAGCTGTACTGTACAAACTAGAACATCAATGTATGTTAACTTAAAGGTAGCACATCTTTTTTTCTAACACTAGACTACATATTATTCTACGGATCATATGTGGTTTTTAAAATTCATCAAAAAAGTGGTCCTAAATCCATCCATTCAAAAAACGCTAAGAACACTAATACGTCAGAGGTTAATACACTTTCAACGCGATGAGATCTGTTACAATGGTCATCCTATACTTCATGGAAGAGTACCATGACATTTTTCTTGAACATCGGATACGCATCGAGAATTATGTGCTTAAATATGGTAATATGGGTGAGAAAGTATCTAATAAACATGGAATACACTAACAAATATGTGACTGGTCCAACTCTAATACGACATCAGGCACTGATACATGCATTTGTCATTCGTATGATCAAGAGACAAGAAATATTTTTACACTCATAAAACATTATATAATCCTGCAGTCTCGAGTACATACGACAAAGTAATAATTCATAGCACCGGGTAGTATAAACAGTCCAAACAAATCCAGAGCCAACTAGTGGTCAGTGCTATTAGAATGAAAAAGTTTATAATTGATATTCAATTTATATCGGGAAATCCTCATCAGTAATTCATTAAGGAACATACTTTTCTCATAACATACAACCAAAACGATATTGGAATTGAAACATCAACAGTTTGCACTAGAGTGAAGGGGACATAAGCTACAATGATATGCTGAGGATATTGAATTCCTATATAAATTGTACAATAAACATTAAAAAAGATGTGAGAGGACTTACTATACATTTGTATGGTCCTAATGCAGAAATAGTGCAGCTGAATAAACCTAGGTTAAGTTAACTTGAAATTTGTTCAATATGCTATAGAATTCATAAATATATCAACCCATATATTAGATGTCCTGTAAATTGTATGAAAATTTATTTAGATATAACAAAAAATAGCATTACTCAATAAATTATTTCTATTAGAAAGAAACAGAATCTTTTTATTTTAACAACTAATCTAACACTGCTCAAGTAAACAAATACCTCAAACAACAAACCAAAAAAAAAACCTAAACATACCTAGCATATCTGATACTCCCAAATATCAAACACTTAACTCTACCATTCAAAAATATCTAGCGATGGACAAAAAAAACCCCGCATGAGTTCATTCAACTCAAGTGTACATCTGTTCATCAAATTACCAGCAAACACCTCCTGAAAGTAATGATCATCTCTTAACATCCTACAATGACTCGCGACCATCCTTATCAAGAACACTTCATAACATATGCTACTTGTCTATACAAGATACGATGAGATCGATCTAAAAATAGCCTACCATAAACTCATATGCTACCACACATCGTTATCTATACCGAACTATCTTACATAAACATTAGCCTAAGTGATCTATAGTAGCAATGCGCCCACCCAAAACATACCCTTTATGTTGAAAACTAATTAGATCTTCTTCAAACCTATGAAAAATCAACCAAGCATCCAGCAGAAAAAAATTTTGATAAGAAAAAACTCAACAAGAATATATTTTACTTATGTGAAAATAATACTTGAATATGTCAATGAGCATACCCGACAATCCCTATGTGTAGAAAATACGTATTTTACAATGCTCAAATATTGAAAATGTATATGAATATAGCTGAAGTGACCTTACGCTTACAAAGTATGGGGTTTGTAAATTCTCATGCAATCATATAGGCACTAAAAGCGATAATATGCATCCGAAAAGTATCAGCTAAATGGCATCATCCATGCATGCAAGCATTCCTAAGCAGATAACAAATTAAAAATTCTCACACTCAAAACATCATCAAGTTCCTAATGCTGATATGGCCAAAGAGATCCGGAAATGTCGAAAAATCATACATACTGTGAAGAATATGAGACAAGCATAAAATAATAGTTTTACTCTATATTATACTGACACTCATGAAACTACCTAAACTAAATAATACAGAACCACAATAACCACACGTAATTCAAAGTAAATATGAAAATTCAGTTAATCTAGTGCATGCATATAATGCCATCATATACGACTAAAAATATTTTTTCATGCATTATGGACATAATCAAAGAATAATAACATAATACCAACAAACTCCTAATGTCAATGACCTACCGCATTCTCCTTTTTCTATATTTTCTTCTTCCTTTCAGTGCATACCAAAAATTTATCAATGAAAATGCGTAAATATTCCCACTCATTAGGACCACCACGATGATTTCTACATCCATCATACATAAAAAAGTAGCATCCCAGAAGCAATAAATCGTAAAATCTTTCCTAGACAACATCCATAAATAATCTGAAATTGGGAATAGATACCCAAAACATATATGTCAAAATATTGATCTAAAAAATAACGCATCTTTACCATGCGCTTATCAAAAGGGACAAATCATATGATGTACGAACAAACTTATCACCATCTCATGCACTACAAGATCATTAATTTGAAAAAATAAGTCGTCTTGGAAGAAATTATTAGAATTTTTGAACAAAACCAATGAGCATCCTATAGTAAAGAAAAAAATGAATGTAGTGCCATACTTCTACATAATAGTAAAATCATAGAATGAAGTATAGAAACTGCTTTAAGAATTAAGTGATGATGATGAATACAAACAAAATGCTGCTACAAGCAAACTAAAATTGAATACTATACTAAATATCAAGAACGCATTATCTCTTGCACTGCATCCATAGATTTGAGCAGTCAATATAGTAGTCTAACCGAACAAAATACATTGTAGACGATTCTTAAAGTACTATTGACATGAAACCGAAAAAGCAATAATATACAATAGCAATGAGTCACAAAACAAAGAAACGAAACGATCAATGTAAATAATAATCAGCAAACTAGAACAGGCGCATATGTGAATGGACATTTATGAAAACACGTCTCAATGCCGCGCATCACGTCACCCGCTGCCCACGGCCAACACAGCAAGAAAAACCGCCTCCATCAAGCAAAACCATATTGAAATGCAATGTACGCCACGCCACTTCTCTTCCACGCTGTAGATTCCGATGCCCCAAAACTCCCGCCGACAGGGAAGTCTATGCGTACGAAATACTACTCTTAACAAGCCAAATCACTTGCACATGCCACGCATCCCCCGAGGTCAATTTCCATCCTTAACAGAACTCGCCGCCGAGCAAATCTACACCGCAATCACGATCCTCTGACTAGCGACGCAAATCATTCCGAATTGCCTACAAGGCCGTCCATACTTAAAGACAGGCACCCTTTGATAAGCAACGCGGAAACTTAACCAAACGCTCACGAGACAAATTTCTACGGCTCACAACACTCGCCTTGGTGGAAACGTACACCTCAAATTACTTCCTCCAACAAGCGACGCGCATCACATCTACAATACCATCCAGCTTTAACCACAGACATCAAACGAGGAGCAAAAACGAACCTTAAGCAAGCGCCCACTAAGTAAATTCTCATGCCTTAGAGCACCCATCGAAAGGCAAGCCCGTCACCCATCCATAATGCAAAGCCTCCCGTCTATAGTAGCGCCCTCCATCCCACACAACTACTCGCATCATAAAAACTTCCGGCACGGCTAGCATGATCAAGCTAATCGGCCATTTCCACACGCGGCCGTCTATCCTTAGCCAAAGACACCAATCGCTGCAACGCGTTCCTTATCCAAGCGCCCATGAAATAAATTCCCACGGCTTAGAATACGCGCTGAGGGGCACGTTCATCATCCATCAGTATCGCAGTCATCCGTCTATACAAACGCCCACCGTCACCACGCAGCCAATCGCACCATAAAAAACGTTCAGTACGCCTATTGTGATAAAGTAAATCGTTCGACCCGGAAGCATCTAAGTAGTGAGATATGCTAGAAATTCTCAAGACCTATAAGCAGTAAACCTATCGCCCAGAGCGCCACTTATCCACAGAGCTTCCCTAATTGATCAACAACCCTAATACTTCAAGCTATCAACTCTAGACATGGATCTCCTAACAATATTAGTCATGGCTAAAAAACTATCTACCGCAAGAAGCGTTAAAGACCCGAGAAGCACTTCCACTAAAGATTATAACAACTATGAATAAAAAAACTACTCGAAGACTAGAAGCAATGAATATATGAAAAATCCTTCCACTATAGATGAATAACAACCATGAAAAGTATAATTATCTATCGCTAAAAGCATCAAAGGCTAGCTCCTATTAATTTCAAACTTGTATATTAACCCAATATAAACGCACACTGAGAAATCTAGAGCTCTAATCTATTGATTGAAAATATGGGACTATCCTAGACAGAAATTAACTTTCCAGTTTCACTATTTACCATCGGAGGCTACTAAGACCCGGAATACTTACCTACCTAACCAAGATACAGATGTATATTTACCTAAGACCCATACCTTCTCATCCCTGGTAACCACCTATACCAATCTTGTACACATAACCACATACCTAAGGCCCGCGTCTACACTAATCCGATACACATATCCACATACCCTAGACACACAACCTCGCCGCAACCATCCATGACATCCACACCTATTCCAGACTCATACCTTCGTACCTCAGGCACCTACCTATACCACCCTAATATGCGCACCTACACGCCCGAGACACACAACCTCGACAACATTTGAAGTTTGTATGAAAAAAGTGGTCCAGAACCCGCATTCTATACCTACTTGTATATATATATATATATATATATATATATATATATATATATATATATATATATATATACATACATTAATATATATATCTATATATATATATATATATATATATATATATATACATTAATATATATATATATATATATATATATATATATATATATATATATATATATATATATCTATATATATATATATATATATATATATATATATATATATATCTATATATATATATATATATATATATCTATATATATATATATATATATATATATATATATATATATATACATTAATATATATATATATATATATATATATATATATATATATATATATATATATATATATACATATATATATATATATATACATATAATATATACATATATATACATATGCATATAATACATATATAGACATATAATATATATATATATACATATATATATATATATATATATATATATATATATATATATATATATATATATATATATATATAATATATATATACAATATATATCCAGACGTATTTATACATACAGGCATATACACTGTGACAAAAAAGTACCCGGAAATTGCAAATAACTCGCAAAATATTTAATTATTCATTAAGATCACATGGAGCCAAATCTGGTGACTACCGGTGGTGGATCGATGGTATTTGTTGCGTTTTTGGCTTTAAAAACGGTTACAACAAAAAAAATCGCAACGCACTACTTGCGTGTACCAACTAAAGCAGCTGCCGTAAACAAACTCGTTGACAGATCGAGCTCATATTCGGCATAGTAATTAAGGACATTACTACCAACTTAACAAAGTACATATTTTTGGAATATCATTTACTCGGGGAATTTAAATTACAATTTCCGGGTACTTGGTTGTCACAATGGATATATATATATATATATATATATATATATATATATATGTGTATATATATAGATATATATATACATATATATGTATATATATATATATATATATATATATATATATATATATATATATATATATATATATATATATTATATATATATATATTTATATATATTTATATATATATATATATATATATATATATATATATATATATATATATATATATATATATATATATATATATATAAAGGGTGGTCCAACCAAAACGCACGATGTTAATTATAAATAAAACAAAAAATTTTCAGAGAATTATGTTAATATTTATTATTATAATAGAAAGTTCTATGACAATTATGTGTGAAACAAAATATTGCCCAAACGTTCGCCACGGCTACGGTGGCATACTTCTATCCGATGGTCCATATTTTCAATGACTCTGAGACATAATTGAGATTCAATGTCGTTAATGTATTCAATCATCTCATCCTTTAGCTCTTGAATTGTTCTTGGCTTATTGACGTACACTTTTTCTTTTAAATATCCCCAGGGAAAGGAGTCCAACGGTTTCAAATCACATGATCATGGCGGCTTACTAACATCGCCACAACGTGAGTTAACACGGCCATTGAATTTCTCGTGCAAAAGAGCCATTGTTTCGTTGGTTGTCTGGCAAGTGGCACCATTCTGTTGGAACCACATATCGTCCAGATCCATAACCCCGATTTCTGGCCACAAGAAGCCCGTTATCATCTCACAATAGTGAGCACCATTCACGGTAACTGCTTGGCCGTCGTCATTTTCGAAGAAGTATGGCTCGATGACGCCGCCAGCTCATAAACTGCACTAAACAGTCACTCATAAACTGCACCAAACAGTCACGAGTCGAGGTTGACGGCGCTTCTGCCACACTATCGCGAACAACAGCAATGTTTTCCGCAGAACGAACTGAGCGAGCATGCAGAGGTGATTTGACATTTCCTACAGACCCGGTTTGCTGAAATTTGCGCACAATTCTCCCGATTATGGACACATTTAGTCGATTATGCTGACCAACGAAGTTTACGAAATGCATTTTGATTTGAACGCCCATTTTCGGAAAAGATTTCCACAACCTTAACGCACTGCTTAACTGTGTACCTCTCCATAGTTGAATTTGTAAAACACTGAAACAAAGAAATGTCAAATTAAATTGGGCGAAAGCTTGACGTTAAGGTGTGACTCACAATTAGCATCGTGCATTATGGTTGGACTACCCTTTATATATATGTATATATATATATATACATATATATATATATATATATATATATATATATATATATACGAGTATATATATATAAATACATACATATATGTATATATATATATATATATATATATATATATATATACATATATACATATATATATATACATATATACATATATATATACACATATTCATGCATATATATATATATATATATATATATATATATATATTTATATATATATATATATATATATATATATATATATATACATATATATATATATATATACATATATATATATATACATATATATATACATATATATATATATATATATATATATATATATATATATATGTATATATATATATATATATATATATATATATATATATATATATATATATATATATATACTATATATATATATATATATATATATATATATATATATATATATATATATATATGTATATATATATATATATATATATATATATATATATATATATATATATATATATATATATATATACGAGGTGTGTACAAAAAGAAAGGCGACTTTTCAAATTTCGCGGGCAACGTACATTCGATTATCGATTTTTTTATGTTGGTACACTCGTCTCGAACATATATTTACAATTTCAGCTACATAATATGTTTGGTTTGTTTGTGTGAGGCATAACGGTAAGAAGTGTTTTGCGTGCTCGGCGATTTTTTGTCATAAAAAAAAATGGATCAAAGATGAAGAATTGTTTGGTCCAAAACAATACCACAATCATGCCTCAGCCACCAAATTCACATTCACCGGATTTGGCCCCATGTGACTTTTTTTTGTTCCCAAAACTGAATAAAACTATGAAAAGACGGAGATTTGCAACGATTGAGGAGATAAAGATGCATCCCTGGAAGAGCTCAAGGCTACACCGAAAAGCGCTTATGAGAAGTGCTTCGGGAATTGGAAAAAGTGTTGGCACAAGTGTATTGATTACTTTGAAGGGGACAACATAAATATCGACAAATAAATAAATATAAATACAAAGTCATCTTATTTTTTGAACACACCTCGTATATACTCGTATATATAATATATGGAGGAAGCGCTACCCGGGTCAGCGTGAATGACTGGCTGGAAAATGTAAGAAAAAAATTTCCTTCATCTCCTTCGCGATTGGGCATTTTTGGTCTTGAACAGCTGAAAAACACCGATATGCACTAGAAGTTGAATTTGATTAATATTGATGGCTTACAGGACCGCTTTTGCGGTTACATTTCCATTGATTTTCTCGTGTTGGGACTCCACACTCAGGGCATGAAAAGCTAAATATAGTCGATCTACTACTAAGTATAGTAGATCTACTAAGTCGATCTACTAAATATAGTAGATCTACTACTAAATATTGTAGATCCCAAATAGGGGCAGTGCAATAAGTGAACAGTAGGATTTTTTTTTTTAAATTAATCGCTGGAATGTACGGAGCGTTCCAAGAGGAGCGTCTGTAGCCATACTTGGGCCTAATTAGTTGTCAATTCTTCATACCAAAATCCATGCTTCAACAATTTTTAAACGTAATACTTCAGATTTTTTTCATACATATAAGAAATAACAACCCCGTTTTTGTGTGAAATGTATCCACAGAAAATTCAAAAAAAATTGTTGACTGAGGTGGTTTCATAGTCGGATTAATGGCATGGTGGCATCTTTGAACCTTACTTCTTAAAACGATAGGTAAATACTTTATGGATTAAAATAAACAGATTTATGGCGGTCACAAATGGGAAACATTAAAAGGATGGATGTATAAAAAAACATGCAAGAGGCAGCAAACATCATTTTTGAATCAATGAAATGAAAATTCAAAGTACATTATCCTTATTGGAAAGAAAACTGTTTCTTTCACAGTTTCAAGTAAATAGGCAAAAATGAGTCACTTAAGAAAATTATCCTTTTCCTGCAATTTGAGTCTTCTACTTGAAAAAATCGGTTGTCAGGGAGATTAGGCTTTAACTTGTACGATTAAAAGTACTTCAAAGATTGTAACGGGTACAAATGATTCACTAATTTTGTATCTTATTGTATGACTCCTTAGAGTCCTTGAAAATATGTAAATAAATGCAGAAATATAATCGTATTAACCGGAAAAATTCATCTAAATTGAGGCATACATGTTATAAGCAAGCTCAAGAACTCTAAATTTTTTTAAATTAAAACAACAAATTCATCCTTCACCTAAAAATTTCGCGCCCCCAGTTTTCTGGTCCGTAAATTCAAGAAAAAGAATTGGTTGCTTTTCATAGTGTATGTATGGTAACTCTTACTTATGCGCAATCGAATATCGTGTCATCTGACGTTTTGCTGCTGTCAGATTTTAAGTTTATGTTAACTTGAATGGTAATTTGACGAGGAAGCTCTGTCATAGAAAATGTAAAAAAGTGCCTTTAAATGATCAAAGTGTGACGAACAGTAAAACAGCGCGTAGTATAAAAGAAAATTAACTGCTTAATTACTTCTAGCGTATTCTTCAGTCATCACACCCCGACAAGAAAGAGGATTATGGATGGGATAAGACAACCAGAATCACAATATAAATAATTAAAATATGTGAATGTTTCTAATGTTGAAAATTGAAACAAACATCATAAAACATACAAACACTTTCAGGGTAAAAGGTTTACTAACCGTTATAATATGTGTATTTTCTCGACTTTAGCGCTGATTTTTTCCCCGTCACTATTCGATATATGGATGGGTTTCAATTAATAAGGATGCATGTAATAGCCAACATATGATTATTAATTATAAAATCAACAGTGGGTACAAAATAGATTTGCGCATGAAACATACTTAATTCTTTTGTTTGTTTCAGGAATTTCTTTTCGTAATGTTCGCAGTTGGTGAATGGGATAATTGTTTTCAATTTTTCAGGGCAAAAACAACATTTTAAACTATGGCATTTTCAAATAAATTAAACCATTTTTCTTGAATCTTTATGAACATTTCAAAATGTCTTAAGCTAAAAAATATGTTAAATGTATTCTATGCACTGCACTCCAATAATTATTATTTATTGTGGTTAAAACTTCGAAATTATATGGTTAAAACTTAGGATACATCTTTCCGAAAAAATTTATACGGCAGACCGAAAAGCTACAATAGTTCAGAGCAATCTTCAAAAAATGATCAATGATGTGCAGCTCTACATCGACATTTGGTGAATGAAAATCAATGTGCAGAAGTGCGAAGCAATTTCGTTTCAGACA
This sequence comes from Odontomyia ornata, assembly GCA_963969285.1. Classification (NCBI taxonomy): domain Eukaryota; kingdom Metazoa; phylum Arthropoda; class Insecta; order Diptera; family Stratiomyidae; genus Odontomyia; species Odontomyia ornata. Next base: position 268,444,234 of record OZ017739.1, on the reverse strand, counting down.
ACGATGCAGGAGGGCAGTCAAAACCTTAAACAAAATTGCAAGGATTTCTACATTATGGCTGATGAGGGTAGTTCAGAACGGGTTCCACATAAATCCTGTGTTAGATCTCGATTAGTATCTGTATTATACTGAACATGTCAAATCATGCGCAGTAAAGCACAGAAAGTAGTCATGGCTCTTTGGCGACTCTTTCATTCTAGATACATTGATCAATAGGTCAGATTTATCTATACCAAGACCCTGGTGACACCAGTTTTGACATATGGATGTCAGATCTGGTACAACCAGATTACTAGTACTATGGAAAGATTAAGAGTTTTCGAAAGGAAATGTCTTCGTACATGTTCTGGTTTATACAGAAAGCCTGAGACAGATTGGAAACACTTTATATTGAATAGAAAAATTTATCAAGCTGCTAAAGTGACGAGAGTTGATATATTCATATTGAAACTTCTTCGAAATCAAATCGCAAGATCTGTAACTGTGAGCGAAAACCCCTGGATTTCGTGTATGTTATATAGACATTAGTCTGGGCGCTTGTTTGAATCCAAATTTCGAGAATCGATGACGTCAAAGCTTAAAAAATACGTAGCAACAATGTAGCCCCAATCACTTGGTACCGTTTAATTTATTGAAAATTCAGTGTAGTAATCCCTAGAAATATGAGTACATTTTCTATTTAGCCATAGGTGATAGAAACGATTTAACAGGCTCAAAAGTTAAGAAATATACTGAAAAACTTTCATTTTCGTTACTTCTAAAGAATTAAATTTTTTTCTACCTTTTCACTTCCATTTCCGGCGCGTATGGTGTATTAAATAACTTTGTTTAATCCTATGTTTGCCTGAAATGGTCCCTTTTCATTCACAATAATGAGTTAATCGATTAACGTATTCTATTAGCGATATATTTTTTCGCGTTAGCTATGATTGTCTAAGTAATCGAAATTTAAATTTAAGGATAAAATTTACCTCAACTTCTGGGGCAGAAGTGAAGCACATTATCGTGGTCTCCTCCCAAGAAAAGCATTAATAAACACAGAAATAAATCAACCGTAATATTTTGTTGATTTAATATTCGCAAGCCGATTCTCTTTTTCTTTTCTTTTTCAAGAAAAAAAAGTAATATTATTTGATTAATTTTTTGCATTTTCTAGAGAAGCTAGTTTAATAAGCATTTTCGTATCGAAAATAAGATTGTACTACTGTAATAACAGTATATTGAATTGCTAAATTAAACCCGAATTTTTCTTCTAATAGGGTAACTATTTCCAGGAGGAATTCAAGCGAAAGATAAGTATCGCTCCAAGACGGCGAGGTTCGCGGTGCCTCTTGGTTGTGTTCGCATAATCTTACCAGCGTAGTTTAGTTATGGTTGAAGTAGAGGTATTGACACCGCGACGGTACGGAAATCGGCAATGTTATGAAATCGGTTTTCGTCGCCGGAAGCTTTTCTTTGTTTATATACGAGTACATGGAATTGGTAGAGTAACGTAGTGTTATGAGGATTTGGAACGCGTTTTAAATCGGGCAACATTTGGCGGTAGCTGAAAAATGCAATTAAGCGACAGGCCTACCAACGGCCCGACCCATGGTCGAACTCCTCTCTGAATTAGCAGGTCAACCAGCAGCCACCAACGGAGTAGACAGTCTAATGTCCGAATTTGTTGCTCTCAAGAATACGATTCGTTGGTACGTCTCCAGATTTACGTCTTCAAACCGTTGAGAGGTCGATTTGGATTTCATTGAGAAATCACGAACGAACAGTTAAAAATCATTACAAATTCATTTTCATCGCCAAACCGATGCAAATCTGAATGCTTCTTATATTTGGAAAACTGATATGAAAGCTACAGGACGCAAATAGAACACAATAAGCCTTTTTAGCAATAATTTAGTCTCAACATATGATCGATTAGAATTTCAAACATATTCAAAAACCTTCAAAGCAGTTTTCAAGTAATGATTTTCCACAAGGTTGAAATAACAGTTTAGAATTCTCCTAAATCAATGCTGATTCTAGCCTCGAGATTAAAATTTGCTGTTTATTCGGAAACAACCATAAAGTAAATGCTTTTCAAAATTATTTCTAGCTCTTGGAAAATCACGTAAATAATTTATAAAAAAATAATTTATCAGCATGATTCCAAATCGACATTTTGATGAAGGTTAATATCACTAATAGTCTTGAAAAAAAATTTTAGGAAATAACGAAAACCAACTTCAAAAACGCCTTAAAAACGATGGAATAAAATGTTTGGAATCGGTTCCAAATCAGTTTCCCCGTTTTGGAAATGTAGGTGACAAAAACTGATTTGGCAATTTTATTTAATCCTTTTTAGAGTATTTTGAAGTCGTTTCTTTTTTTTTGAAAGTTTTGTTTTTCAATTAATAACAACTAAATGACGGATGATTTACGTTGATGATCTAAGTTGCCGCTCAGGTTACCGTGATTTCATTTACATGCAATAGAATTTACTTGTTTTATTCAACGCACTTCTGACGGAAGCGATCTACTTTAAAATCTACTTGTTTTTTTATACCCACACGCAACACTTATTGTATAAATTCTATAGCGAAAAATAGAGCAATAAACAATTCTCATTCTATTACCAATACAAGTTAACGATAATTTGGCTAACACCTTGCAAAAATTCCAGACAAGGTGGATCATATTCCCAACAATGCAATTTTGGATCATATTCGCGACAATGCAATTTCCATGAAAATGAAAATTGCATTCCCACGTTTACGAAAATCATCGTCAGCAAAAATATATGTTCTTTGTAGCTTTTAAGAGAAAATTAGTTAGTTGTAATTTGGTTTGTTACGAATAAACATCAGGTACCACCCTGATCCGCATTTTTAAAAAATACAAATTTCGTTGATTTTATTTAACTGGCGCCCAACGTGGGGCTACTTTTCTTGTGCGCGCAATACTCGTATATTTAGAAGTTTGATATTAGACCAAATTATCATATGATAATTAAGTGATCATAATAATCGGTAGCTAAAACGCGTCCATAAACGTACGTTCGCGAAAAAAAGCAAGTGATCGATTTCTCCGAAACGAAAACCAAGTTTCGTAGTGCACGCATCTTGCAGGCAAGGCCCCGTAGTAGCTGCAAAATAAAACAAGTAGAGCAAACCGGACGTCGAACCACGACAGCCTGTCTCCAATAAAGGAAAGTAGCAAAAGAAAGAAGAACCTACGGCAAATTGCAACTCCAAAGATACGCATCCAAAAACTACAATATAAAGATACGCATCTGCAAATTACAACTTTAAAGATACGCATCCAAAGACTACGATTTATAAATACGCATCTGCTAATGGAGGGAACATATAACAAAATCTGTATTTTAGTAATGTGAGTAATATTCTTTTGTTAAACTTGATCATTTTCAGATATTTTTTTCATATGTACTATTTTTATGCATTTATATATAAAATTTTATGATCAAACAAAATAAATCGTGTTTCAAGTGATATTGATTAAACAGGAAGTGAAAAAGTCCTCGTGAAATATATTTATATTTTTTTAAATGTTGTGAACAAATACTTTTGCGTCTAAATTGTGAACTTATTTTTGTGGCTAAATTGTGAATTTGAATTTGTTGTTCTCTGGAAAACGTATCCTTTCTGGCGAGATATTTCGAGAAATTCTTTCCAAACGAATGTTTTCATGTGTAATTGTTCAGACATTTTATTTTAAATTTTGAAGGCTTTCTTGTGAAGGAATTCCGGCGGCTCGATCAAGGGTCGGGAGTTCATATTTCCAAGCAGAAATCGGTTGACTAATATTATTGAAAACAGAAAAGGTAAAGTTTTTGAATCTTTACCGTACCTTTTGTGAAATTTTGTGATCGACCTTTGTTAGGGCCAAGAATCGCAGTGAATATTTTTCGATAGAACCCCGTTTCAGCGAAATGGCAAATCACAACAATTTAATAAGGCCAAGTCGGCTTGGTCAAAATGCTATTCCTTCTCCTCCACCACTACCCTCTGTTGCCAATCAAAACCCCGGTGTTAGCAATTCTCCCCCCATAATAAACGTAAATGCCAATCATAATAACGTGCATGACAATAACGAAGTCGTGCAATTAGTCACTCGCATAATTTCTGAAACGCTGAGGAGCCAAGGCAGGGAATTATTCGATTCCTTTATGAATCCTGCGGCGGATGTAAATAATGAGGGTGACGTACCTATAAACACAGTTGCCGATCTGGAACTGTCCGACATGGACAAAATACCAGATGTAGTAAAAAGTTTGAGAGTATTTGCAGGCGAACCCGGAGAATTTAGCTCCTGGAGGAAAAGTGTGGAGAGAATAATTAAGATTTATGAGCACCTTAAAGGGACGCCAAAATACTACGGCATCCTTTCCGTAGTTCGAAACAAAATTGTCGGAAACGCCGACATTGTTTTAGAGTCCTACAACACCCCATTAAATTGGGCAAAAATTTCAAAGTGTCTCATGTTGCACTATGCTGATAAACGAGACCTTGGTACGCTTGAGTACCAAATGACAACCCTGGTGCAAGGATCAAGCTCAATCCAGGAATTTTATCAAACCGTTTATGAGCACCTATCGCTCATCCTGAACAAGCTTTCCCTAATGGACTTAAGCATAGAATCGTCAAATATAATGACGCAAGCATATCGAGATAAGGCGCTGGATACGTTTGTCAGGGGCCTACACGGAGACTTACCAAGGCTACTTAGTATTCGTGAACCAGCAGACTTGCCTCAGGCTCTATACTTGTGTCTCAAATTGCAAAATATGCATTATAGGGCTCAACATGCAAATAGTTCACAGAATATAATACGTAAGACTCAGCCACCACCTATTCCTCCTCGTCGGAGCATCCCTATTGCAACTAGACCCGCTCCTATCCCTGCGCCTAGGCGCGAGTTTTACTATGAACTAGCCCATTATCCCCAAAATCCACAACAACCTCGATTTGATCAGCATAGGGTACCTTATCCACGGCAACGTCAGTTCATAAACCCCAATCCTCTTCCACCAAAGCCTCTTCCAAGGCCCGAACCTATGCATGTGGATATGTCTATGAGAACACAGATGGTAAACTACGCCAATAGGCTCCCAGATCGCCAAACTATGCAAAAACGATCTCTCCCGCAGCAACATTTCCTACCAAACAAGCAGCAAAGAATTTACAATACTGAATTGGAAAGTGATGAGCTCCCTCATGAACTGCACGAGCAGGATATGGAACAATACGAGAAAGAAATCGAAAATGAGGATTCACATTATGATCAGACGCTATCAACATATATTGATACAATCGACGATAGAACGCTAGATGACCCCGAACTAATGGAAGATATTTATTTTTTAGGATAAAGCGCTCTTCGCTCCCTTATGTCGAACTTAAACTTCGGAGCGGAGAGCTACTAAAATTTTTAATCGATACAGGCTCCAATAGAAATTACGTGCAACCTAAGCACATTAAGCACGCAATCCCTAACCAAAGAAACTTCTATGCAAATTCGGTTGGAGGAAATATAAAAATTACCCACCATTCATATATAAAACCCTTCGGTAATCATACTGGTGATCTAAAATTCTTTATTTTACCTAGTCTAATTTCCTTCGATGGAATAATTGGCAACGATACTCTGAAACATATCCGGGCAGTAATACACACAAAAGAAAATTTCATGACGATTCACCCTAATATTCACATTCCCCTCAAGCAGCTTCGATCAGAGACGGTAAACAGTGTTGAAGTGAAAACTGATCATCTATCACAAGAAAACGCGCAAAAACTGAAAACAATAATAAGCGAACACTCCCAGCTACTTTCAGATCCCGATGAAAAATTGACATACACGACAAGAGTGATAGGAGACATACGAACGACTACAAATGACCCAATATATTCTCGTTCTTACCCATATCCAATGGCACTGAAAGAGGAAGTGGAAAAGGAAGTAAATAAATTGCTGGAAAATGGAATAATCCGACCTTCAAAATCTCCCTACAACTCTCCGGTGTGGATTGTCCCAAAGAAGATGGACGCATCGGGAGAAAAAAAATACAGAATGGTAATTGATTACCGTAAGCTTAATTCGGTGACTGTCCCGGATAAATATCCGATTCCAGAGATCAACGAGGTACTTGCCAATCTTGGTCAAAATAAATGTTTTTCGGTGCTAGACCTAAAGAGTGGGTTTCATCATATCCCTTTGAAAGCGTCTGACATAGAAAAGACAGCATTTTCCGTAAATAACGGTAAATTTGAGTTCACACGATTACCTTTTGGTCTGAAGAATGCTCCATCAATTTTCCAGCGAGCCCTTGACGATATCCTTCGTGAGCACATTGGCAAAAGATGTCACATTTACATAGATGACATTATCATCTTTGGGAAGAATGAGACTGAGCACTTCGAAAATCTCGACAAAGTTTTCCAAACTTTGAAAGAAGCAAACATGAAAATTCAGGTTGATAAGTGCGAATTCTTGAAGGATGAAGTCGAGTTTTTGGGCTACATTGTCGGTGAAAACGGCATTAAGACCAACCCTAAGAAAGTTCAAGCTATCGTAGATTTTCCCCCTCCAAAAACTCTGAGAGACCTAAGATCGTTTTTGGGTATGTCAGGGTATTACAGGCGCTTTATTCAGGGCTACGCAAAGATAGCCAAACCCCTGACATCCCTTCTAAGAGGGGAAAACGGGCGCGTGTCCAAAAACATTTCAAAGAACAAACTCATCAACCTTAATTCAGAGGCGCTTAAAGCGTTCAACAATTTAAAAAGTTCGCTCATCTCTAAAGACGTTATCCTAGCACATCCTGACTTTGAAAAAGAGTTCGAACTCACCACAGATGCTTCAAACCATGCAATTGGAGCCGTCCTTTCTCAGGACAGTCGGCCCATCTCATTTCTGTCGCGTACTTTAACCAAAACGGAAGAGAACTACGCGGCAAATGAAAAAGAGATGCTTGCTATTATATGGGCACTAGATTCACTCAGAAGCTACCTGTACGGCTCACGAAAATTAAAAATCTTCACAGACCATCAACCCCTCACATACGCTCTTAGTAATAAGAACACTAACAGCAAGATGAAGAGGTGGAAAGCTGCTTTGGAAGAATTTAACTACGAAATCAGATACAAGCCCGGAAAGGAAAATGTTGTAGCTGATTCACTTTCTAGACCTCCCCAGGACACGCAAATAAATTCAATGACTCCTACTATACATAGCGACGACAGTTCACCGCAAAATCTGATCCCTGCCGTGGAAATTCCAATCAATGTATTTCGAAGTCAGTTAGTTCTAAGGCTCGGTGATGAGGACAGTTACCATATATCGCATCCATTTGAGAATTACACAAGGCATACCTTAATCAAGCGAGATTTCTCAGAAAATGATCTGATTGATATACTAAAACGTTACCTTAACCCACATACGCTCAACGGGCTTTGCACAAGCGAAGAAATCATGGGGAAGATCCAAAGGATCTACCCACATCACTTTAGGGACTACCGTATTCGCTTCTCTCAAACACTAGTTGAAGACGTTATTAGTGAGGTTGAGCAGGAGGAAAAGATTATTCAAACTCATCGACGTGCCCACAGGAACGCCGAAGAGAATAGACTCCAAATACTGAAAAACTTCTACTTTCCCAAGATGGCAGCGAAAGTAAGAAGTCATGTCAATCGTTGCAAAATTTGTAAAGAAAATAAATACGATAGGCACCCAAATAAACCCTTTTTGAATGAAACTCCGATCCCATCTTATCCTGGTCATACGATCCACATTGACCTTTTTTCAACAGAAAAAAAACTGGTCTTAACAGCAATAGACAAATTTACTAAATTTGCACTAGCTAGGATCGTTGCATCAAAATCAACAGAAGACATTAAGCAACCTCTGATGGATGTCCTCTATTACTTTTGCATTCCTGAAAACGTTGTCATTGATAACGAGGGATCGCTAACCTCAGCTTCCATAACTTCACTCATGGAAGATGACCTTAAAATCAGGGTCTATAAGACTCCACCGTACAAAAGTGAAGTCAATGGACAGATAGAGCGCTGGCACTCAACCATTACTGAAATTATGAGGTGCTTGAGAAAAGAAAATCCTCAACAAACATTCGAAAATCTTCTCCAGCGCGCAACCAATGAGTATAACCACACGATACACTCAACTACAAATAAAAAACCTGTCGAACTATACTTTGGACGAATTCCTAGTATTGACCTGGATGAGTTTGAAAACATTCGCTTGACAAACATAGATAGGCTCAAATCCAAACAGAAAGCAGATATCGACCACCACAATAAAAAAAGGACCCCTATTAAAAATTATAATATCGGCGAAACTATATTTGTAAAGCAAAATAGAAGGAAAGGTTCAAAATTATCCCCCCGATACAAACAAGAAATTGTAAGAGAAAATAACCATTCCACAGTCCTAACCGAATCGGGAAAAGTCATACACAAGAGTAATATCAGGAATTAATCATCAATTTCAGGCTCACGGCTCACATGGTATCACCCAAACTACAAATTTTGGACTACTCAGGATCTCAAATCGTCTCGTTTCATACAGGGCAGTCGAAAATACAAGAGGGCAACTTCAAACTAATACACGTAATAGACTTAGATGACTACGAACATTCTGTTGAAAAACTAGAACCAATTCTCAATAGTGCAGCAATTCAACACAACCCCCTCATCCCGCTTTTATCCTACGAAGTACAACAAGTCCAAAACCTCATTCACAATCTAAAACCCCGCAGGTTGGGACGATCACTGAATTTCCTCGGAAGTGCTTGGAAATGGGTTGCCGGAAATCCTGACCACGAAGATTTCGTTACCATAAAGTCAAAAATTAATAATGTTCTGGAAAACAACAACAAACAAATAGTAATCAATCGATTGTATAACGACCGTATAAACAATATCACCCGTATTGCGAACGAAATTAAAAACTTGATGAAAGAAAATGATCAAATTAATAATAATGTCATACTCGATGTACAATATAGAATAAGAATAATGAAAGAAGAGCTGCAAAATATAAATTATGCTATTCACTGGGCAAGGTTAGGCATTGTTAATTCGCTTATTCTATCAAAATCCGAAATAAAGTATGTTACAAAATTATTAAACAATGAAATGTTACCATATGCAACAATAGAAGAAGCCCTTGATTTTGCAGAGACCAAAATAATTACAAACAGCTCTTCACTCCTATATATTGTAAACATTCCCCTCACAACAAAAGAAATTTATCAAACAATGCTAATAAAACCTGTCAAAGTCAATAAAGTAATCAATAAAATTCCTTTCACAAACATTTTGAAAAACGATAATGCAGTATTTGGTATCAAGGAAAATTGTAAGAAAATAAATGATCTTTCTATATGTAAAATTGTAAATTTAGAAAACATAACAAACTCAGCATGCGTTCCGAACCTCCTTAGCAGCCGTCAAGCCACTTGCGAAAAAATGAGTGCTCAAAACATCCGGTCCGTAGAAGAAATCTCCAATGGTGTCATCCTACTCAATCAGTTTGTGGGCCTACTAGAAGCTAACAATATAGCACATGGACTAAATGGGACCTTTTTAATCAAATTCGAAAATGAAACGATCAAAATAAATAAGGAAACATTTATCTCTCGAGAAGCCTCTGCGATCAAAATTCTTCCTCCGATTCTACAACTGGCAACAATCAACGTCACTGATCCTTTTCCTAGTGAAGACATGAAGGAGATAGGGATTGATAATATCAAAGAAGTAAAACTGCTGCAAACCGAAAAGAATATCCATCAAATATCCACTTATAGCCTTACCACAATTATTAGCCTCATTCTACTTACTATCATCTTAAAGAAATTTTGTTCAAAATCAAACCACAACATCAATTTAAGCGCTCAAATATCCGCACCAGAACCAACGATTGAGGTTCCCCAAGCATCAGAGAGTGGACCATCATCCCAAAGTTCTCTGCATCAACCAGAATCGACCCAGCGAGTAAGATTCAATCAACTCCCATACTTTTGACAATTGGGGACAATTGTTTTTAACGGCGGAGGAGTTAACGATAATTTGGCTAACACCTTGCAAAAATTCCAGACAAGGTGGATCATATTCCCGACAATGCAATTTTGGATCATATTCGCGACAATGCAATTTCCATGAAAATGAAAATTGCATTCCCACGTTTACGAAAATCATCGTCAGCAAAAATATATGTTCTTTGTAGCTTTTAAGAGAAAATTAGTTAGTTGTAATTTGGTTTGTTACGAATAAACATCAGGTACCACCCTGATCCGCATTTTTAAAAAATACAAATTTCGTTGATTTTATTTAACTTACATACCATCTTTTCAATGATATACATCGTAAACAATCTTGCAAATTTATAATTTAAACACCACCGAGCCAAAGTTCAATTATGTACGCAATGCTTCTGCGCAAAGTAAACATATCTTATAGTTTGTGTCCGAAAAATAGAGAAAGTACAATCAATCCGAAACAATGTTTTGCCAACTTTCTTAAAGAATGTCACATGTTTAACACAAATGAAAATATACCTTGCTCATCCGAGATTTAGAGGCGGTACAAATAGAACATTTTCACGATCACATGGGGCAAATTTCTGAAATTGACTTGGCTCCACTCCCAAAAATATTCCACTTGGTTGATGATTTCCATTTCTCCAAGAATATATTGTGTTTTGCGATTTCAGTTGGACTGTGACTTTTAGTCATCGAAATGTTCGTATTTTCAATAAAAAAATAAACAAAAGTGTGATAGAGATTACAAAAAGTGTTTAAACTCGATTAAAATGAGGTTCCCTAGTACTCATTATCTTGTTTTGGCAATGACAATCACGTGCTTTTATCAACAGCATACGAGTACATTAATATTACCGGATGCTTTCACCGCGAAAGAGCAAAGAGGGCTTGAGTCAGCACTTCGACTGTATTATGAAGACATCACTTGAAAACGTTTCTGGATAATGCCTTAATTCAACCAATTAGCAAATATTGCAATGATAATTTTAATTGTTATCTATATTATGACAAAAAAAGGAACCACAAGATGAATTTCATCCTCTGCTAAATTGCATCTGATAACTATCTATGATACTTGTACACTTTTAACATATGTTACGTATTGCAATGCAAACTTGGCGCAATGCTGCGCTAATTGAACACTTTTGAATGATCGATTACATGAGCTTTCGCATGTTGCTAGCGTGTCAAAATGTGAGTTTATTTGCATGAAAAATTCAAACTGTACTGACGTCAGAGCTAGGGGCAAATATTTGTCGATATTTTAATATATATAAAAATAATGCTGTTATAAAAACGAAATGATGGTATTATCCTTCGTGTTTAACTGAAGGTTATTTACAGTTCGCTAACATTATTTGGATTTGGAAACAAATCAAATTTAAAGCAATTAGAAAAGCTCTGTTATCATACGAAATGTGCTGCGTTAGGAAAACAAACAAAGAATAAAGCAAATATATGCCCTAGCTGGAAAGTTACTTACGTGCATTTTTAGGGCTTTGTAAAACGAATTTTGTAAAGACCTACTACTCATGAAAATTTATTATTTTCATGAGGAATTTGCAGCTATCCGAAAACCAGACCTATGCACCCGTACTTACAATTAAAAGCTCAGCATAGAGCATATAAACTTATAGATTAACATTAAGTTGACGTAAGAAGGGTCGAATGATTAATAAAAAAGATTAGCACAGACAAAGATCTACTTGTTTTGCGTCCTGTTTATCCATCTGTCCGTGCTTCACAGCAAGCTTACTCAGGAACTAGAAGCTACAAAGCTCAAATTTTGTAGGAAGGTCAGAAGCAGTGGTCTCTCGAAAGTTTAGATCCATTAAAAATTTGTAAAGTTTTGAAGGTTGTACATAGGGGAATCAGGGGAAGCAAAAAGTACGAAAAATTTGTGTCCCTCCTTCCTCGTGATCGGACACTTTCAGAGGGAGGTAGGACCCTAACCCAAGCATTCGCAAATATATTGAACGCCTTTGAGCGACGGGTCAAGAGGCGAGTGATCAGAGCGAAGCTAGACGGGGACTAATGTCGAATTCGATACAACCATGAGCTGTAAGAAATTTTTGCCATGCCAGAGGTCTCAACGATTGTAAGACAATGGGCTGGACATGAATTGTATCGACGAACAACAAACAACAAAAAGGCATTCGTTGGGATAACTGAAGGCCCGAGATCAGTGGGGAAACCGAAGAAACGCTAGTCTGACTCGGTTGACGGAGACAGTTCATCGCTGCTCGGATTTCGAAATTGGAGCACGCGGTCAATGGACCGAGACAGTTGGAGGCGCTATTTGCAGGAAGCGAAGGCCCGAGAAGGGCTGTAGTGCTACGAATAAGAAGATCTTTATGAGCGCAAGGACAACAAATACCTCAGAAATGAAAATTCACTCGATTTAGTAATGGTACGATGTATGAATTTTACGTATTCCCCATAAACCTGAAACGGTACCCTTAAACTCATAATTATGTACGGTAACACAAGTCCCTTACATCCACAAAATTTCATGAAAATCGGATGATAATCAACCGGGATACATATAGCCGTTTCAATTATATAGAATGACAACAATAATAATACGTGTTGATAGTTGACACAGATTTTCAGTCGACCTAGACGCTACAGTTTTAGTCAATCATTTCGTTTATTTGATATCCGCAGGCCAATTCTCTTTCTCTTGAAAAGCCGGCTTGTTTGGGGGAAAAATAATTGCAATAGCTATTTAAAATCGTCCGAGGAAAACATCAAGTTTTATGAAGAACTACAGATACTAAACAAACTTCGTGAATAGATCGACAAAATTGCTTTCCAATATTTCCCCCACAACAGGAGTACTCTTGGAGGTTAGCGTTCTTTGAGAAGTGTCGCCCCCAAGGACCCGAGGATATGGAGGTCGCCGTGAGGTTCCTCCTAGGATGATACCTAACGACTTTGACTAAATCTGGACTACCAATTTAAAACAATTTCATTCTAGCAAAGATTATCGAATAAAGAATTGAATGTAAGGTATTGACAAAAATTTGAAACAAGCTGAGAAGCCAGAAGTATGCTGCTGTCGGAAGGGTTTTGTACTCAAACTATGAAATACAGACATTTTCATTCCGCGATTAATGAATAAAGTCAAGAAACACTTCGACAAGATGCACATTAAGTGGTCGCATTGAAGAAATACATCTTCTACTATTTTGATGAGAAGCTACTAACATAATTAAAAAAGCAAAAAGGCAAGGCCCGCTGACTACTCAGGAAAAAAAATAATTGACTGAACATAATCTTTAAAGATAAATCATGCTATTAATTTTATCTGAAATTTTTAAGATAATCCAATCGAAATTGTAGTATGTATCTTTTTCGATAAAAAGACACCGTAGAATATTCATCAATTACAATAGCAACATTGTAATTGATGAAAATACAAATATTAGATTTTTGTGGAACTTCCAAATTATGATAAACCAACATACTTAATTTTACCTAGGCGGATTTAGAAACGAAAAAACAAAGTTAAGTGATTTTCGGCTTCTAAGGTATTTTTGTTGTCGTACTCATAAATACCTACAATGACTTTTTCAGATTTTTTGGTACAAAAGTGATCGGTCCATCAAGTTACTTTTAAAGCAGCTATAACCAGTCAAATTGTTACGGTAGCAACAATAAATAATCGCTAAAAGCTGTAAGCCGACGTTTGCTTAAAAAGTATATGGAGATAAATAAACATAATAATTCAACTATTAGAATGCCGGGGTTAATACAATATTTAGGATTATGGCAATGAATCATATTGCTTATTTTTTGTGTATGGATTGTAAATGAATGGCCAAATGAATTAATTTAATTTTCACAATAAGCCATATTTGTGATCATTTGTCTTAGATGCTATGCCCAGCATTCGCCAGGTCACTTCGATCTTCAAGTTTAAAAATAATTGAACATATCGTAAGCTTCATAGATTTCGCGCAACATCTATCCGACATTATAGACCCCACTAAGTTCAAAAAAATGTGTCATCGTAAGCCTTATAGGATTTGTCCACCATCAACCAAATCAATTTGATCTCACCAAATTGAAAATATTTTTGTTTAAGTTTTGAAGACTTCGCTAATCATCCAACCTAGCCTTCGGATTTTACCAAATTTTAAACAATTCTATTCATAATCTTTTAGGGCTTACATACCATCCCTCGAATTCAAAATTACTTTTCCTTAAGCTTTGAAGACTTTGCAAACCATGCATGCTATCTCTTATATCTCACCAAGTTCAAAGCAATCAATTTGTGCACACTTCTATGTCCCAAGGTTCGAAAATACCATATATCGGATCAATTTGGTCTCACCGAGTTCTTGTTCAGGCTTTCTTCTTGTTTAGGCTTTCCAGGCTTCGCCCATCATCCAATCTATCTCTTGGACATCGCCAAAATTTAAGAAATTTGTGTTAAAAAATTTTAAATTCAACTCTTACTCCTTCTTGGCCCCGCGAGTCGGAAAGGAGTATGCCTTGTAGTTACAGTTAGATTCTAATAAACAAATAGATTTTACGCTACTAGAATTTATCTTTTTTTGTGGTTAGGAGGTGAATGCCATTTACGCACTTGTGTTGGGCTCCCATGCCTGCGAGCAACTGAGCTACCCACTAAACAGCTCCCCTGTCAACGTGAGAACCTAGCCTGGAACTGTTTGACATATTACGAGTACTTCGGGCCAGGTTGCGATTTGCTACGCCGTGAGGCGCTTTCAAGCTGGGGGATCCTTCATCCAGCGGGAGGAGTGGGAGGAAGAAGAATTTCCAGCCAAGCGATCCCCCAGCCCCGACGTCCCCGGCTGCTGTGAGTCCCTTTTATAAATTAACTTTGTAATGAGAACTAATTACTAACTACAATTTTATTAAATTGACTACTTCAATTTACTGCTTCTATTGTACTTTGATATTTATCATCTGGTCTAGAGCCTTTTTCACATTGAGAGTCAAATTTGAGGCAAGAATATATTCAAATTATTTTAAATTTGTTGCGAAACACAGCTGCTATCAAAAATTTAATAAGCAGCCGCCATTTCAGTCTTATTTGCAAAGAAGCCCAAAACACAAATCTTATTATCGATCTTAGTACTAAAGTTAGTATAAATCGAACGAAAATAAATACAATTGCACGCCTTCAAACCAATCGCCATTTAGAGAACCGACATTTTATATGCATTAATCTCTCGCATGAACACTTCTGCCCATCATTTTATCAATTCCCATTCGACTTTCTTATTTACCATCCAATTCACACTACTCGTATTTTTCGACGTTGGAAGAACTTGACCAAATGACTCAAAATACCAAGGTCCATCAAAATCTTTTCTAAAACTTGTTCGCTAAGGGATCAGAAAAATCCGAGATACCAGATCTTACTCGTATAAGCATCTCCCTTAGTTTTAAATTTCGTAATAATCAAAGAAAAGTTGTGACTTTAACAGGCTATCAAACTTCCTAATTTTGACCAGCCGCCATTTTGAAGTTAGAAAGCAAATCTCTAAAACTTTCATTTTGTTACTTAGATATTTTTCTTTCTAACCAAAAAAAAATGATCAAACATTACACTTTCGCACGTTTTTTGACCATGGAACGGCTACCATTTCGTTTCAGACAAATAAACTTTTAATCTTTTATTGTGAACTTCATACATACAGTTCAATAAAGTTTTTGCCACATTTGGCCGAAACTGGAGCTCAAATTTTTTCAAAAACTAAATCAAACATGGCCGCAGTTTTGGTGGGCCGGTTTAGCTGCATAATTAACTTAGTCGGGATTTTCGCCTAATATACCTTTCCTAAAAATTTGATACAAATCGAAGCAAAATCGTGACCTACAGTAGGTTTTGCAATTTTTACTTTGGAAAAACGGGAACGAACTGACTGATTGCCTGACATCTCGTTTTTAGAGCTTTCTAAAAAAATGTTCGAAAGACCTACAAATTTCGCGTCCCGTCTGTCTGTCCATGTGTCACAACGAGTTTCCTCAGAAATCACAGAAGCTACAAAGCTCAAACTAGAAAATTCAAAAGTGGTGAGCTCTCAAAAGTTTAGATCTTGTCCAATATTTCAAAATTTTTTAAGGGGGCACCTTAACATTTTTTCAGTCAAGTGGGAGTCAAACGAAAGGTCTTGATTATAACTTTTAGAATCTGAAATAAAAAAGTCATTTTATGTATGAGGTGGTCCAGGGGGGGAAATGTACGAAAAATTTATAGTGCCTCACTTGCATATGTTCAATTGGCCGAGCATTCAGAAAAATTGGAACAAAATCGTGCCTGTTATGTGCATATGAAAGAAACTCTCATCTTTTGGATAAATTTGAACGTACTATAGTGGATGAATGATTCCCGTCATTGATTCATGCCATTAGAAAATTCGTTTCGAACCCTAGGATGGTTACAAAGCTTTTTTGGTAGGAGTGCTCTCCTACTTGCTCGACCTGTTATATAGAGATGTTTGGACGGGTCCCAGAGAGAACCTTTGATAATTTCGATAAGCCTGAAATTTTTCAGAGACCACCACTTCTGACCTTCCCACAAAATTTGATTGCAGCTTCGATGGTTTCTGAGAAAACTTGCTGTGATGCACGGACAACGAACAGACAGAAGGAAAAACTACTATTTCTCAGTAAAATTCGTTTCACAAAGCGCTAAAAATTATAATTGCCTGTAGTCGTTTGCATAAAACTAGCCAAATTACAATGTGCTAGCTATTTGCAAAGTTAAGAGAAACAGGGTCTACCCAGATGAACGTTAAAGGGTGTATCACAAGGGGAAAGTCAAATAGGAACATCGAAAAACGATGGGAAATAACTGGTAAACTGGTTCAAAGAGCTGTGGAAATTATAATGAAAACTTCACAAGATCGGGTGCTGATCTGAGCTGTCACACCAGCAATGATAATGATGGTATTAAAACGGTTTACTATTTAGCCGGTTTGTTATTATCCGTACATATAAAACAATTCTCAAATTACAAAAGTTAAACTCATGACACTTTCCAAAGTTTGGCAAATGTTTTTAGAAAGGATTTTAAAGGACATGGATGGAGGAAGACTTTGGATATTGTCGGGTTAGGATTACCTAAAAGCTGCAGCCAGTCGAGCTTATGGCATGTTGGCTCAAGCGGAGTTTTATGTGATAAGGCACATCGCCTCCAAGAGGTCGTTAAAAATACGCAAGGATTGTCCAGTTACAGCCCCGTTAGATTTAAGTATCTCCAAAGTCTAAAGGATAGACAATCATAAATATCTTGATAGGCAATTTTCTCCTTTTTTTGTATTGTATTCATGTTTGGTGTTCGTTGAAGACTCCCATTGGATTCAGGAACTTGGAAAAATGACAGTCAGTTTCAATTCGAATTTACATTTGTTGAGGCTCAATACACCTCGGCTTGCATTGCTAAGCATTTTGCAGCATTTGATTGATGTGCCTGAAGCACTCAGATATTCTCCATTTCATTTTTTGTCTACCGTCCTTTTGTTTGTTGCATTGTAAGGTTTTTTTTTGTGGTATAGAGATGAAAGTCTTTTATGCTCTGAGTGTGGGCCTCCCAGAAACATGTCTGAACTACCCAATAAAGGCCTCCCCTGCTAATCTAACCACATAGCCTAGTTCTATTTGACACACGACTTTAGGCTAGACTGAAAACTTTCATATCCGCTCTAGAGCTGGGTCAGGTAGAAGTCAGTCTCACCATTCCTTCAATTGAGCTACGGTATCAAATCGGGGGTGAGGCGCGCGTTTCATTTGCCTTTCCCGTAATTCGCCCAGGATTGATGCAATCGCTGAGTGGACGTTATCTGTCTTGATGCATAGATGTAACGCTATCGCCTTCGTGTTGTTTCTTACATAATAATAATGCAATATCGTACTGTTCAGATTTGACCTTCGCGTTTAGTTATTTTAGAATTAAATTAACTCATTCCGTGATTGTAAGAGTAATTTACCAGGTGATATGATCAGTATTACGCTTAAATTTGGTTCCACTGAGCTGTGATGGGAGCTCATATAAAGTAATATCCATCACAATTGGGTGCTCATAGTCTTTCCGAAAAATACTCACAAATGGAAACAAATCCCATTAACATCAACAGGACTTAAATCAGAAGAATATTGTACGTCTAGCACTCGTTGCGGGTAGACGTGTTTTTAATCGCTCCTGTCATTAATGTTAAAAATGAATAAATTTTTCACAAAAGTCAGTTTCGAAAAATTGAAATAATGTTTTACGAGCCAGTCAAAAGCAATTTTTGATTTAATTGGGGAAGTATTTATCGTCCAAGGCATCGACCAACGATATCAATAAATCAACAACAGGAAACAAACGAAAGACTAACTCGGGACTGCTGTATGGAGGAGCCCGACGGCTTCTCTCCTTTGGGGGGCCCCGGGAAGAGTGACAATGTGAAATTGGCGGCAAGTGTCAACAAGCGAAGACACATGAGCACCCAGGACTCCGCAGATGGCGGCCGTAAGACACAAGTGGCCGAGGATAAGCAGGAGGTGAGTCGACTTCGAACTGAAATCGGAGATTTAAAATTAAGAATCAAAACGTACGAAGATATGTTCGAGACAGCAAAGAAAGTGGAAGATGCTGAACCGGTACGAAAAATCGATACGCAAGCAAAGCAGAAGAAAGCTGCTAATCCAATCATCACAGAAAAAGTATTAAGTGCTGGAGGCACTAACGACAGCCAGAATTGCTTTACAGCGCTGGACGGATTCCAACAGGATATGGAGGTAGATGAAAATAATGGAGGTAATAAAGATAATGATAATTTTATAATTTACATATTCAAAAAATGAAAATAGGGAAAATAAAAATAAGGAGAAGAAACCAGCTCATAGTTCTGCTGGTTCTCCTCAAAAAGTAAAGAATACAGGGAAAGTTCCGCCAATTAATGTCTTCGGTTGAAGCATAAAGGACATGGTTCGGCTGTTGGCAGCCGAAAACAAATCAACAAATTTTGAAATCAAACGAATCAATTCCGAGAAGTTATCTATCAGAACGAAATCACTGGTTGATTTCAAATCAGCAAAAAATGCTTTGAATTCTGGGGAGGTTTCGCACTTCACATATACCCCCAAAAGCGAGAAGAACCAGGCGTTCTTGTTGAAGCGCTTGGACTGCGGAGAAGATACCGTCGACCTTCTTCAGGTGCTCAAGAAAACAGCACCAGAAATCGAATTTATCTCAGTTAAAACATTCACGACAAGAAGGTCGACGGTAGAAAAAAAAATTTACCACTTTATTTAGTACAAATATCAAATAAGAGCAGCCTAAGCGCTCTTCAACAAATCAGATATTTAAATTTCCGAGTGGTGAGGTGGGAAAGCCTCCAGAAACGAGAAATCAACCAGTGCTATCGCTGCCAACGATTTAGGCATTCGTCTGCCAACTGCGCCATGCATTACCGATGCGTCAAATGCAAGGACGTGCATGCTCCCGGTGAGTGCAAATTGGCTCAGACGGAGCCTAAAGAGAAAATATATTGTGTTAACTGCGGTGTTTTTGGTCACCCGGCATCATATCGAGGATGCTCCCGATATTAGGATGCAAGATTAAAATCTGTCCCAAAGCAAACACAACTACACCGCAGTGTCTTAGCTCCGAACTTCGTCAAGCCCGGAGTATCATTTGCACAAGCCGCTAGAGGACCAGCAGAAAATGCGGTAAATAGTGTAAATAACGTAAGTGGCAATAATGAGCTGCTTCTCAGAATTTTACAGCAATTAAATTCTCTATCGGAAAGAATCGATAAGCAAGATACGAAAATTAATCTTGTTTTTCATCGTTTAGGGGTTTCAAATGCCTCAAAATAATTTGTCATCCAGTCACATTCCCATGGATAGGATTCGTCTCATCTCGATCAACGTCAACTCCATTGTTACTTTACATCGGCGTGATTATCTCCTTGAATTCATTGTCAGGTAAAAGCCTGACATCGTCCTTCTCGCCGAAACCCACCTCAGTTCATGGCACTCCATGACATTCAAGGATTTTCAATTCTTAAGAAACGATAGGGTAATAGGTGATAGGGGAGGTGGCACCGGGATATTGGTTCGAAGACCCTATTGTTTCCAAAATAGCATTCATCATGGCTGAACGCCACCAATAATCCAAGAGGTGTTTTCCTGAAATCGTGGATAACAGAGAACCAAATTGAATACAGGTGCAATCTATATGGGTCGGAGTTCCCAACATACCCTAGGACAAATTCATATTTGGACCTCTGCATTGCTGACGCA
Organism: Odontomyia ornata; assembly: GCA_963969285.1. Classification (NCBI taxonomy): domain Eukaryota; kingdom Metazoa; phylum Arthropoda; class Insecta; order Diptera; family Stratiomyidae; genus Odontomyia; species Odontomyia ornata. The sequence continues at coordinate 268,423,905 of OZ017739.1, read as the reverse complement.
AAACTTGAATTCAGCTTTAATAGTCCTCAAAGGAAACTGCAGGTGCTTCCTTACGATAGCGACCATAACACAATCGTAATGGAAATCAATCATCAAAGGGATGATTTCTTCCTCATTCCAGTTCAACATGAAAATCATCGGTTGAATTTCAAAAAAACAGACTGGGGAAAGTTTCAAAAGAAGTTTAATCGGGAGTACCAGAAGCAATGTGCCCCTTCTGATGGTGGCAACTCTTGCTCAATGGTTCCTAATGACAGGAATCTAAATAACGATGAAATAGATGTATATTTGTCGAAGTTAGAGAAGCTGACCTTGGAAACGATTGAGAAAGTAGTTCCCAAGATTAAACATCGAAACAATATGGAAGGATATGAAACACCAACCATCGCAAGGTTGAAAAGATTGAAAAGCCTTCTTCTCACATGCGTCAACAATATTTATAGGCGATCTTTGGACTACAACCATCCCTCGTTGTCTTTGTTGAAATTACACCTGAAGAATGTCCGGAACTTAATCCGGTTATACTTCAGGAGTGAGGTCAGCAATCAATGGGCGGAAAAATTGAGGGGTATTAGCCCACAGGACTCAGACGGCGTGTTCGCGAAAGTGAATAGCATATTCCGCAAGAAGTCTCGAGTGAAGGTATCGAATCTTGAAGTCACTAGTGATGAGATAAATCTTCTCGATAAGGCTGGTATCGAAATTGATAGTACGACTCCGGATAGAAATGGAAACAGGATTATTTGTGAAGGGTTGGATAAACTTGCCCTGATTGGAACACATTTTGAATTGGTTCATCTACTAAACCCTGAGAGAGGGAACGAAATATTTTCAGAGGTCGTTGACTTCAAATCAAGCCTGAACGGCCAATCAATTCTTCATTTCAATGAAACATTAACATCTGGCCTCATACCGAGCTTGAATCTTATTGATTATTTTGTCAGCTATGAAGACTTGTGTTTCATATTCCGCAAGATAAACAACAAGGAATCATGTGGTACTGATGGTATTCCAAATGTAGTTCTCCGACATTTGCCTGAGGTTGCTATTAGGAATTATTGCATATTGTTTAACAACATGTTGAACAATTCATATTTCCCAAATGAGTGGAAAAAGGCTAAGGTATTTCCGATCTTGAAGAGAGGAAAAGAATCTTTATGCCCTAAAATCTATCGCCCAATCAGCTTGCTGCCTAACATCAGCAAGGTGTTTGAAGTGATACTCAACAGAGCATTAAACGCCCACATTGAGGAATATGAGTTGATGCCGAATTGCGAATTTGGCAGGCATTCGATCACACATGCAATAACGACAGTAACCGCAGACATCTGTTGGAAACTAAATGATAGACAATATGTTGGAGCATGTCTCATTGATATGGAGAAAGCCTTCGATACGGTGTGGTTAGATGGACTAATTTTTAAACTCCTTCAGGACAAGTTCCCTAGACACCTTGTCGCCATGGTGTGTAATATGTTGTACGGGAAATCGTTTGTTGTAACTGATGGAAATCTGACAACAATGCGCGAATTCAAGGTCTTAAATGGTCTACAGCACGGAACAGTTACTGCGCCTCTGCTCTTCTCAATCTTCATTCGCAAACTATTGAACGGCTTTGATTTTAACGTCTCGCCAACGCGATCATTGGTAGCGTTTGCTGATGATCTGATCATCTATACGGCAGACCGAAAAGCTACAATAGTTCAGAGAAATCTCCAAAAAATGTTCAATGATGTACAGCTGTACACTGAAAATTGGCGAATGAAAATCAAAGCGCAGAAGTGTGAAACAATCTTGCTTCGGACAACGCTGCAGGGGGTCAGTCAAGACCTGAAACGTAATTGGAAAGATTTCCACAACATGGCTGGCGAGGGTAGTTTAGAACGAGTTCCACATAAATCCTGTGTTCGAAACCTCGGTGTTTATTTCGATCAGTATCTGTATTATACTGAACATGTGAAAATCATACTCAGTAAGGCACTAAAAGTAGTCATGGCCCTACGAAAACTCTTTCATTCCAAATACATTGATCAAAAGGTCAAAATTATCTGTTACAAGACCCTGGTTAGACCAGTTTTGACATATGGATGTCAGATCTGGTAGAACCAGAGTGCTAGTACTATGGAAAAATTAAGAGTTTTCGAAAGGATATGTCTTCGTGCATGTACTGGTTTATACAGGAAGCCTGAGACGGCTTGGAAGCATTATATATCGAATAGAAGAATTTATCAAACTGCTCAAGTGACTAGAGTCGATATCTTCATATTGAAACTTCTTCGGAATCATATCGCAAGATCTGTGACTGTGAGTGAAAACCCTTAGATTTCACAGCCGTTTAAGCCTACAGACGGGTATATTGAGACTTGTCTCGCTACTGGCTTCATACCTCCAGAAGCATTCGTGTATTTGGATATGAATCGATATGTTTTTGAATCTGACGGTGTCCCAGTCATATATCACATATATCGACGGGCCACCGATAAGAAGATAAAATATCCTCCTAATTTGAGTTCACGAGACTAACAATTCCAATGGAGATACTCATTTGCTAGATTCGTTGAAGCTGATCGAATTGAGACGACGCAATCCAGGTATTGGTGGCTGAATGACAATGTCTAAATTATTCGTGTTTATTTTCAGTTTTGGTGTTTTTCGTTATTTAGTTTTTTGAGTTTCAGCTCATTATTGCTACATTTAGTGCTGTTGTTTATTTTTGTTACAAATTAGGTTAAAAATAAGGTATAGGTTAGGTATATGTTTTATTTATTATATTAGGTTAGAGATAAGGTTAAACACTTAGGTTAGGAACATTGTTATATAATTTTTTAGTATAAGATAAAGTTTTTTGATTGCATTTTATTAGAATTAAGTTAAAACATATTAGGTGTAGGATCAAAGTTCACTGTTGTGTTTAAATTATAAATAATTTTAGGATAGTGTTGGTTGGTTTTTTCTCCTTTTTCCAATTGAATTCTAAAAATATGTAACAATCTTAATTAATTGAATTTGCTATAGTTTGTTTTGATGAAATGTGTTAATGATAACGTATAATCTAGCATACGTCTAGCATTCTTTGCGTATAGACGTGCTTTAAATGCTTTAAAATTTATTGTTTGGAATTTGCTTTATATTCTTTGAAAGTTTTTACCGATTAGTATTAAATTCATTTAAATGTCCCTACCAAAAATAATCGTTTAAATATTTTACGATGACTATCACATCATCCATCATTTGTGCTGAATAAGTCTCTATCCGACTCTTGAATATGAATAAAGTGCGCATTGAGTTCAAAAATATGTGAGAACGTCAGGTGTTCGCGCCAAAAGATCTTTGTAGCTAAACGAGAGTTAAAAACAATCATTGTATTTTAACGATATCTGCATAGTGGATTATATTTACACTTGCATTCTCAACACTAAAGTACAATCGCTTTGAGGTTTTTGCTGATTTATTAATCATTTCGATGTATTAATATTTCACGCTCCTCCTGAAATTTTCATGAAATTCCTACGAAATCTGTAGAGTCTGAGTCAATATTAGTAGCAAATAACAAATCAATTCAAACTGTTGCCGTTTACAATGAATGCAAAACTCGTATTTTTCCTCAATTATTTTGAAAGGATTTTATGCTATTATCTAATGATTCTTCTTCCTTTTCGTAGCGCTACAACCCCTCTTGGGCCTTCTCTTTCTGAAATACGTGCCTCCAACTGTCTCAGTCCATTAACCGCGTCCTCCAATTTCGAAATCCGAACAGCGATTAACTGTCTTCGTCGACTGAGTCAGACCAGCGTTTTCCCAGTTTCCCACTGGCCTCCGCTCTTGAGTTCTCCCAACGAATACCTTTTTGGGTACCCATTGTTCGTCCAAACGATTCATGTGGCCAGCCCATTGTAGCTTCCGTAGTCTTACAATCGTTGAGACCTCCAGCTCGTCAACAATTTCATACAGCTCATGGTTGCATCGAATTCACCATTGATCTCTGTCTAGCTCGCTCCGATTATTCGTCTCAGGGCCCGTCTTTCGAAGGTGTTGAATGTGACAAATTGTTGATGTCGTCCGCGTAGGTTACCACTTGGCTTAACTTGTATAGTAACGTACTTCTTGTATCGACAAGCAGCTTTCTGATGACATATTGCTATCCTGACGATGTTATAAGGTTTTAGTTGTAAAACTGACAAATACTGGTACTATCAAAGTCGAGTCAGCCCTGTTGTGGTTACAATTGGAGATAATTCAACTATAACTGACAAATACTGATGCTATCAAAGTCCAGTTAGGTTTTCTTGCGCTTGTATTCATAAACACCAATCTTGCGACTGTTTTCAATTTTTCTTTGACGGGGAGAGTGTAAACAAATTATTAATACGCTTTACATTCATGTAACTCTTGAGTTTATCATTGCAATTTCAAGAGCTAGTTCACAAAGAGATTGAAAAAAAACCTTCACTTATAACGCGCATGGGCTGCTTAAGTAAAAATCGTGCTTCAATTAGAAGGTTGTTTGGATAAAAGATAAGGGTTCTAGTTAAAATAATTAAAACATATGACAATTTTTACATACCTAAAAGATTGGATTGGAATAACTAATCTAGGTTTTGGGTTATCATTTTATTGAGAAAACGGTGAAAATTTATGAAAGAACTTTCAATGCAAAAGATATTATTGAAAAATCATTTCGCACGCCATTCAATTTTTTAAAATGTATATTTGCACGCCTTTAACAGGGACATCAATTTCTAATTAACAATTTAATGTATTCCCTGGGCTTATTTAGCACATCCCCTGCCATCCGATCAGTTTAATTACACAAACAAATAAATGAAAATAAAAAATTTCTAATGGTGAAAGCTTTAAAACTTATTAGAACAAAATGATTATTCCCAAAACGAAATGCAGGCCCAGTATAGTTCATATCACGTAATTAATAGAAGTTTTCCTAAACAACGTAACAAGTCGTGAACTTAATTAAATGTAGAGCGATAAGCTATTTATAAAACCTAGTCTACGTTTCGCGTATTTACATGATACATTTTGCAGTCAATAATTTTGTTTATTTTCAAGAAAAAAGATACATTTTGCATTAAGTTTTTTAATTCTACAACAAATAAAATGTTGGCCAGGTTCCTACTTGAAGCCATTATTTATTGTTCCACTCATTCTCATTTTGTATAACACATCAGCCTTCAAAGTTTTATGTCAGACATCGCGAATGATGTTAAGCAGTTAGGAAAAGATTTTCTTCATTGAAACCTTATTATTTAATCCTGGAAAAAATGCGTTGAAACTTGGCGAGGAAGATCACATAACGTCCTTCCACAGAAATTAATTTCATCGTTGTGTAAACAAATTAAGAGCAAAAACCATCTTAAAATTTTGAAATTATCTTTTGAATTCGTTATCTTCCTATTTACACTTGGTTTTGAAGCATTACTTTACCATAAAAGAAATACTCGTACGTACATAACGTTAAACTCTCAAGAACGAAACTCAAAGAAAAAAGAATTTAAAATGATGTTCATATAGCACCTCTGCCCCTCTGTCCTATTCTGCAAATTAAAATACCTTCTTCTTATTGGAGACAAAAATCGTTGCGTGAATAATTTTTCATGGCTTAGTAGAGATGAATTCGGCTGACATTTACATTAAGGAAAGGAACTTTGAACTGTGATTGAAAATCCAAGAATACATTGAGAAATTTAAATTTATCTGGCAAGAGGGGTTTAATGTATTTTAACCAAGTTTAAGAGTTTGAGAAATTTCGAATCATGTTATAATATTAAAGGTGGCAAGCCTTGCTTTTTTTCCATATCATATTAAAACAATTGGCAAGAATTTAAAGATGATATTTAGATATTACTGGAAGACAAAAGAAGTCCAATAGCCATGGGAAAACTCATCCAAAGAGGAACTTTGTACATAAGCCAGCAGTCACATAAATAATGAATATCAATTTTTTTTTTTGCGTTAAAAGGTTTGTTTTATTGCGCAAAAGCGAATGATGACAAGAGAAAATGAATATACAATGTAGCGGTGAATGGCGCTATATTTAACTCTACAGTAGCATGGTTATTAAAGGCTTCTATTGGGTTTTATTTAAAGTACCTAAAATTCTCTGTCAATCCTGATTCCTACGGTTGATCAGGTTCTCAAAGATATTTACGTTGTATATAATTTTCGATATTTTCATTAAGATTTCATGCAAAAAAATAGTTTCAGAATCATGGGGAATTGGCAAAACTTGTAAAAACATTGTAATTGGAATCTTAGAACATCTCACTTCTGGCTGCCATCTCTAGGGCTCTTCGTCCTTTGGGATCTAATAAAGGCATGTTCCATTCAATGGCTTCGGCATTGAAGGACCCTAACCCTAACAAGGACTTGACCTTCAGCGCTTGAGACAGTTTCTTCCAAAGCGTCGAGTGTGGCCAGAAATGGGAATGATCGCTTCGGGATAAGGTATAAATTTACAGGCAAATCCAGGAAATGGATAAGCTTGTGCCCAAATTAAATAACGCACCACGCAGAAAGCTGAGTGAAGAAGCCTAAGGTGCAATATAAAGGCTTCCATTTCGTTTACAATATTTCAAATATTTCAAAGATCTTCTCACATCACCTGCAGTAACTACCAATGTTCTTGTCCCACCATCAGCTGACAAGGAACAGGCAGTCATACGCTTTCTGAGGAAGAAAAATTCTTCGGATTAATAATAATGCTTGTAGAGTTGCTCCAAAAAAGGGGACGCACCTAAATAACTTTCTTCACCAGATGATGTACACGGTGAGTTCCAAAATAAACGAGACTTTTGTCATAAAAAATTTACTGAAATATTTGAATTGATGAAAAAAGTTTATGGCGATGATTGTCTATCTCGTGCCAGAGTTCATGAGTGGTTTATACGTTTCAGAGATGGTCGTGAGGACATAAATGATACGGGCCACCCAAAATCAGTGATTACCGAAAACTGCATCGATATTGTGCGTGAATTTATCAAAAATGAGCCGAAATCATCGTTGAAATTCCTGGAATCGGAGTTGAATATCTCCAAAACATCATTTTATCGCATTTTAACCGATCATTTGAGCTTACAAAAGTTCTGTGCCCGTTTTATTCCGCACAAGTTAACTGATGATCAAACATGGCTCAGAATTCAACATTCGAAAGACATCATTAAAGAGGCGAGAAAAGACGAGAACTCCCTTTACAATATTGTAACTGGTGATGAAACGTCGTGTTTCCAATATGAACCCGAAACCAAGCGTCAAAGTGCCGAATGGAAGGCCTCAGACGAGCCACCACCCAAAAAAAAAAAAAATCACGTTTGGAGAAGTCAAAAATCAAGTCGATGCTCATTTGTTTTTACGATTCCAAGGGAATTGTCCGCAAGGAGTTCGTGCAAGTTTCTATCATGGCGTTTTAAAGCGTTTGTTGCATCGCATTCGTCAAATTCGGCCTGAATACCACGAAGGAGGAAGCTGACGCTTATTGCATGATAATGCATCATCTCATCGATCCACTCTTGTGACTGATTTTTTGACTAGAAATCGCATTTTAACCAGTAATCACTCGCCGTATTCGCCTGACATGGCTCCCTGTGACTTCTAGCTATACGGAAAACTGCATTTGGCCATGAAAGAAAAACGCTTTGCTTCCGTAGAGGGCATCCAAAAGGCTTGTACCGATATCCTGAAGGACATTCCGGTCAGTGACCTGATACAATCTTTCGAAAAGCTTTTGGATCGCACAAAACCGTGTATCGAGGCCGGAAGAGACTATTTTGAATAAACGAACTCGAATTTATCCGAACAAAGCTCCTGTCGTTTCTACGAGTATTTCAGCTCAGTCTCGTTTATTTTGGAACGCACCGTGTATGAAACATGGACCAAAGACTAGTTATTACATGATCACCCTTTCGAGAGATAACACGGTCCGGAAACTTTTCTTGTAAAAGATCAATGGTTTCGTTGCTTGTGTGCCACGTAGTGCCGTCTTGTTGAAAGTGAACATTGTCCTGCCAGAAAGGTTTTGTAAAAAAATTAGTAAATCAAACAATATATTCTGCATATCAAAACTTGATTTATATACAGATTCCATAAATTGACCTCGAAAAAGTATTATGGTTACTGTATTTTTAAATTTTGTTTCAAGTTTCTTGACCTCATCGCTGAATTAGTCATGATAACACATCAATATTACGAACTATTTCTAAAAAATTTTTCAAAATTCCTACATATTGGTAGTGTCTAGGTCCGTTGCAAACGTGTTTCCCCTTAGTATCACGTGTTAATGTTGTTGTAATTGTTAAATATTCAATTGTCTGCAACTTAGCTGTTCAGATATTACTGGAAGACTGTTTAGATATTACCTCTGTGATTTTTTTCAGATTTTTCGGGTCGAAGGGGGGGGGACACAAAATGTTCGTACATTCCCCCTTCCCCTGCACTCTTCAAAGCAAAATTTGCCATTTTAAGACCTGTTTTGAAAATTTCTCATCAAGACCTTTCATTTGATATCCATATTGCCTACATGCGATGAAATTTTTTTTTTCACCTTACAAATTTCTTTTTGTGGTGAAACTATGAAGAGGGCGTCTTTTTGCATCTACTTACAAAATCTTATGTTTCTAGCTTATGTAGTTTGCGAGAAAAAAATGTGTGATACACGGAGGGACAGACAGGACGCGATTTTAGTAAGGTTTTGTAAAATGATTTTATAAAACCTTAAAAATTCTAAGTTCTTTTATACATAATCGGAGAGAACCAAGATGGTTGCCGCAGGTAATGGGCTAGAATTTAAAATATCTACGAAATATAATTGCTGGGAATATAACATGTATGATTACCACCTTTTCTTATGCTTAATAGACAATAACTTTGTAAATGGATAGCTTTAGATATTTACACTTCCATTTTCATGGAAATGCAACGAAAACCATAAAATTTGGCAAGTAATTAATTCTGGAAACATGAAATGTGTACAGCAAAAACAAGGATTGCATGTATAATTCATAACGGACTCTAACAAGCGATTTCCGCTGAATGTGTCAAACGCAAAACTATAATGGAGTTATCACCCCGAAGAAGCAAAAAATAGAACGGAGAGTGAGTTACAAACACAAGTTGTATATGTATGAACAACTATCTGGCCATCTTGAATGGGCGGAAGAGCAGAGTTGAAGGAGGAAAGGATCAGGAAAGCCGGCGTAGATCCCTGCTAGGAATCGAACTGGTGAACGAGGTCGCTGAATCGCAATAACAGGACGGCCCAATTTTGGCTGTCGCGGCACAGCTGGCGATGATTGTGATACTAAAAGAAACGCATTTACCCATGCTTTTATGGATTACATCAAAAACATTATGAATGAAAGTTTAGTAGACAGAATGACACTCCTGTCAGAATGGTTTTGTGCTGAACATACAATATGTAGACGCCAATAGCTTCAATGACATTAAATAATTGGTTTCAAAGAAAAATCATTGCTACTCCACTTTGATCGGCCGCAAGTTTCATGCAATATATCTACTATCATTGGCTGAATGGGATCTTAAAGGTATTTACGATATTCGTCTTATTGAAAAATTCTGAGAAGATCCAATCAAAAATATCGTATCTGGATCCATACAAAGCCCTGTTGTTGTTACAATCAGTTGTTACAATATAAGGACCTCTTATACGACTGGCTAAATATCAATATAATTGAGTTTAAAGGTTTATAAATCATACTATTATTAACAAAGCTGAGGGAATTTTTAAAGTATTTGTGTTGTTGATCTCTATGATTTTTTTCGATCACAAGTGTCCAATTGCAAGGGGGAGACAAATTCTCACGAATTTTCCCTCTTTCTGCATTCTACGAAGACGGTATCAAGACCTGTCAAACAACTACTTTCCGATATGAGGGAACCCTCCTAAAAACATTTGGAACTTATAAGAGGCAACCACTTCTGATAAACCTATTTAACTGCCATTATTTTTTAAATTCTGTGGCGGCCAGAAAGTAATCCCGTCTAAAAATGGCCTGGGCAGAATTAAAAGCACTGGCCAGTGGGTTCGACATGAAATGTTAGTATTAAAAATTATGGGGGAGGGAAGGAGGAAGCACCTTAACCCTCTTTTAAGTAAAAAATGATAAAAAAATATAAATAGTCCTTTTGGCAAGAACCGGTTTGAAAATGTCTGCCAAAGCAGAATCAGCCTACGAGTCTCGATCAATTATAATACGCTTATGAAGGCAAAATCAGATTCTAATCGATAAACCTAAAAATATATGTTGGTAAATTCCCTCTGAATCTCAACCTAGTGACGTAACTTGACAAATAAACTTAATCTCAAAGACAGATAAGTGTACAGAGTATACGTGGTGAGGTGCATACATCGCGTGTAGTATATAGTGATGGCACTTTAATAAAAAGTGCTTAAGACAGGAACTAAACTGTGATTTCCCAAGCGGAAAAACAACAGGAACCTCTATGAGCTTTCCATCCTCAGTGAAGATGGGGTCCAAGATTTATGGGGATGGTCATACGACTTGACTTCACCAGAGATGTCAAAGACGTATTCGCCGAAGACGAGCCTTCTACAAAAATTCTACATCAAAAGCTCCAAACGGCGTCTGTGGCCAAAAAATTCACTGAGACCCTCGACAAGCAGCTGGCTCCCATCCTATCAAACACATATCTGAAAACAAGCAACGAGCTATGGGTGGAAGTGAAAGCGGCTATTAAAACCATGTCAGAACAGACCATCGGACATCAAGCCCGGTGCAAAAGAAAGGATCAGTTCGATGTTGACTGCCAGAATGCATTGGACAAAAAGAATCATGCGTACAAACCGTATTTAGGTAAGAAAACCAAGACGAAGAGAGAACACTATGAGAATCTCAGAAAAGTAGAGAATAAGGGGTACGCGGTCAATGGACCGAAACGGTTGGAGGCGCTTGTTGCAGGAAACGAAGGCCCGAGAGGAGCGGTAGTGCTACCAAGAAGAAGATATATTCGGGGTCTAGTCCCTTATATTCAAATCTATTAAAGATAACACTGGCTTCTTTGTTAGTGGTTTTAGGATTGAGCTGACTTCAACCTTCTGCTTGTATTTCACCCATTTAAGACAATTTTGATTCATGGCAACGTGGTCACTGCTGCTGCAAAAAATGCAAATAGTCTTGCAAATCCTTCCGAAGCAATCACTTGAGCCGCATCATTTGAAGTAATCGACCTTTACCTTCAAAACTTCAACATTAAGATAATCTTTTAATGTATTTCCTTCAACAGTAGTTTTGACTGACTGTGTAGAGATAGCATTTATTGTGTTATCCGGATCTCTCCTATTTAGTCTGGTTGCATTAACAATTTTCTTATCAGGTAATTCATTTCCAAAACTCCGCCGTAGACAGTCCCAAGCCCGTTTGAGAAAGGAGGAGGGAACCCCTTGTTTCCCCAACCCACATCTCCATGATTCCACATCCTATACACCCCGATTTAATGGTAGTAAATATTCTCGGGGACGCACTTTGGGTTTACTGGTTCTCCAATAATGGGACATTAAATGCCGAGAAATGCTAACTGTAAATACGTCTACAGCTCTACTACTAAATCCTACTTACGTCTCCTATGTGGGGGCGTAAGGGAGTGAAGGCGAGTCTTCCGCGCCTGATAATGGAATCGAAGTAATAACCATGCTACCAGAATGGAGGATGGGCGACGGGCTTACTCCTGTAGCGACATTTCTGTACATTTCACACTTTGCATTTTGCCAATTTGACACTTGGCAATGTATAGTTTTAGTTTGCCATGACGAGTGAAATTGTATATAAATGCATGAATTTTTGTGGAGAAGTTTTGTTAAGATTTAATGTTCATATAGTTCAGTTGATTCAGTTAAAACAGTTAGTTAAGTTCATTTAATGTTCCGTTATTTCAAATAAATTTAATTTAATTAAATTATTATTTATTAATCTGTTTGTTGTTAAATATAACAAGAAGCTCCCTGCAACCGTCGATTAATTAAGAATTAAATAAAAGTAAGAAGTATTTGCCTCAATTTTAAGTGCTACTCTTCAATTGGTGACCCCGACGAGGCACAAGCGCCTCTGATTGAAAATCCGTGCAACGCCTCAATTGGTAAACATTTCATTGTCTCGCAAGTGACGCGTCCAATCAGCATTGTCACCTGCTGGAGTATTCCTTGTGCGGCCGAATACAATATTTTCAACTTTCAAACAGCGTCCAGTAAACTCAACTAGATTAGGATCAAGGGACATTTGCCACTCTTGGAGAACTTTCATACTGGCTTCTGTTTGTTGTAAGCGACGGTTAAATATTCGTAAACGTTCGATACGACGTACCAAATTTAAACGTGTATGTTCAGACATGGCACGCATCAATTGGAAGTTGGAGCGCATTGAATCACTTAATCCAGTTGCACGACATAACTCTGGGATAAGTGTTACCAGCTCATTTTGTCCACCACGAATTTGCCGCCCTTTTGATTGCGATAACAACAATGGTTGATTTGGATCACGAATACGAATATGATATTTCTTGTAATAAAAGTCGATGAAGGACGTTTCAACTTCTTTGCAACTGAAATTCGCCATTTCTAACCAATAAGCGCTTCTCTTCATTGTAATCACACTGCAACTCCTCAATGTTAACATCAACTCCAACCACACCAACCGCTACAACAGCGCCTAATCGTTGGATCAAAACTTTGGCCAAATCAGTATTCTGCCGCTGTTTCCATACAGCACCTTCATTATAGTTGCTGTCAGTACTAACTTCGTTAATTTTAGTGCACATCAGCTTTTACAGTCAAAATAAACTATGACCTGGTTTTCCAGCAATATCGATGTCAAACTGGCAGCAGAAGCAACCACATCAATTTCAAGAGCAATTCTTCTACTTATCTACAAAATCCACATCTTTGAAACGACTGTGGCCTAATGCACAATGATTTCAACAGTAGCAAGCAATACCATCAACTCTGAAATCTTTCTTACAAAGACCTCAGCAATCAAGAAGTCGGCTTTAACATTTACTTCTCTAGCGATTTGAAGTAAGTTCCAGTGATTTGCACGCTAAAACGAATGGATCCAAATCCCGTAGCTAACTTGAATTCGGCGTGAAGCATCTCAACAGTAGCTTCAACATGACTGATATCATTATCAGCACTAGCCACATTAATTCTAAGAGGTATTAGTTTTCAACCGAAAGCATCACAACGGCTGTTACCAGGCCCTTAACGGAAATCGATATTCCAACAACAATTTTCGGTTCTACGTCAACTTTAATAATGATACCTGACAAATTTCTGTGGCGAAAGAGTTTTATCGACAGTATCAGCAATGAGCAGAAATATTTTTAATTTTGATTTTAAATTAATTTTTTGGTAGTTCTTTTTACTTGTCATGGCAAACACTACACATATTCACTACATAACAATACAGGGTTCGACCGGCCACACCCCAGCTTTGCGATGTGCGGCTGAACCGGCCACAACTGAGCCCCACTACATATTGTCTACTACTACTTCAATTTTTTTACTCGACCGGACACAACTTAGCATTGCCTTATGCAGCTGAACCTGTCATAACCGAGCAGCACTCTAGTCCATTTATCAAATAATACATAATTTGACATGGACTAGAAAATTTATCGTTTCACTGACGGGGGAGTAATGTAGCGACATTTCTGTACATTTCACACTTTGCATTTTGCCAATTTGTGGCAAATTGTATGTAAATGCATGAATTTTTGTGGAGAAGTTCAGTTAAGATTTAATGATCATATAGTTCAGTTGATTCGGTTAAAACAGTTAGTTAAGTTCATTTAATGTTCCGTTATTTCAAATAAATTTAATTTAATTAAATTATTATTTATTAATCTGTTTATTGTTAAGTATAACAAAAAGCTACGTGCAACCGTCGATTATTTAAGAATTAAATTAAAGGAAGAGTATTTGCCAAAGACATATAAACAAATGGACGAGCAACGAGAATCTGTGTACTCGTCCATGTGAGAAGCAAATTTGCCACATAAATAAGTTATAAATAACTTACGCTCTCGAAACTATATGATTCCCTCTGCTTCTCTTTCCCCTTTGTTTCCAGACAGGTTTGTCTTTTCTCTCTTCAGAAGAATCGCTTCCCCCACTGACACTTGCGTACACCAACGAAATTTCATTTCACGTGCACACGATCGCGCCTTCGTTATCATTCGGAAAACAGTTTGAGTACAAACAACAAACGACTCTCACGGAAAACTCGAACGTCAAAGCAAAAGAAAATTGAAAAGATCGCGAAACACACGGGAAAACTCATGTGTCAAAGTGGATGGAAATTTCATAAATTTTTAATTAAAACAGTGAATTAAAGTTCCGATTACGTACGCGCGATCTTTAAAATTAAAAACTTTTTAAGTGTGAACGTGTTTCGCCGTAAATAGAGTGCTAAAACAAAAGCATATCACTTCAAACCTCAACTTCACACAACTTTATTGAAGGTTGCTAATTGCTTCGGCTCTCACGACCGGTTGCGGATCCAGTACTCTCTATATCTATGGTATTTGCCCTTATAATAAGCATTACTCTTCACTCCCCGTCCCTGGAAAACCATACAATGTTTCAAAACCTGCAGAAGGGCCGCGGAATGGATTGGATTCACGGAAACGACCTCGCAAACGGAAAAAGGGCTTTGGCATTGGATCCTGGAATGTCAGATCACTCAATTACCCTGGCGCTGTTAAGGACCTTTTATAACAGGCCAGTCAATAAAAATTCAAAATACTGGCAATCCGGGAAACGACCCGGACTGGAAGTGATATTCAAGACATAAGATCGCACACAATATTCAAAAGTGGGAAGCCTACTGGAATACGAGAATTCGGAGTTGCCTTTATTGTGGATAAGGAGTTCAAATCGCACGTTTTTGATTTCAAGGCAGTCAAAAAACGGTTATGTGCGATCCGTATAAAAGCGAAATTTTTCAAAATCTGGCTGATCAACGTATGCGCCCTGACAGAAGAAAAGAACGAAGAAACGAAGGAAACGTTCTACAATCACCTAAGACTAGTCGAATCATTGCCTACAAACGACACAAAAATAATCTTGGGTGATTTCAACGCTAAGGTTGGCAATGAGATATCTCATCGGGAAACAACTGGCGGATATAGCCTCCACGATGAAACAAATGACAACGGCCAGCGCCTGATTGTTTTGCATGTAACATCTAGTCATACGTTCGACCTGCTTCCCTCATAGACGCATTTTGGATTATGTAAATAAGAAATTTGGCTCATCTCTGAAAATAATTAGCTGCCAGAAGCTGACGAAAGACAACTTCATCAACAGAGTTATAGCCTCTTTCAAACTAACTGTTCCAGCATCGTGTGACTACATCTTGAACCCTGATTGCTGGCCGCCTGGAGTGCTAGTTAAATCTTTCATAACATCAAGGAAAAAAAAATTTCGTTCTCCACCGAGCTCTCTACCAAAGCTGTAACATCCGTTCTTCCTAATAACTTTCAGAATAGCACTCTTAATAGTCAATTTTCTAACACTAAATTTTCTATTTATTATCAAAATGTTCGGGTTTTAAGATCCAAGCTGAAGGATCTAGCTTTATCCTATTCTCTCTTAACGATGATATAATCTGTATTTCTGAATCCTGGTTGACTGATAATATATTTGACTTGGCGTGATCGTGATAGGTCAATCTCCAACAAGTTAGACGGAGGAGGTGTCCTAGTCGCCTACAAGAATACCTTTACTGGCTTCCCTCTAACAAATTTACTTAGTCATTTCGTCTTCCCTTTCTCTTCTTGTCTTTTGCACTTATATACCTTGTAAGTCTTCTTTTTCGGTCTACGATACTTTCTTCACCGAAATATCTAGTATTTTATTATCACGCTTTTCAAATTGCCACCTTATTTTATGTGGAGATTTTAACCTTCCTAAACTCTCATGGAATGACAATCAGGTTGATTCTGACTTATCTCAAATTTGGTCTTTAATTTCATCTTTTATGTCCATGTGTTCCCTGGCTCAATTTAATAATTTTCTTAACGTTAATAATCATATTCTTGACTTATTCTTTTGTAGTATGGAGCAATCGTTGTTACGCTCACCTCCAGTTCTTTTTCCTTATCTCTCTCCTGATCCCCATCATCCCCCCTTACGCTTTGAAATTTCCTGTACTGCTACTATCCGTTATCGTCGGAAAGAGCGTCAGCGCTATAATTTTTATAAAACTAATTATGAGCAACTTTCAGAAACAATTCGCTCTGTTGATTGGTCCTCTTTCTTTCGCGGTCTTGACTCGGACACTTGTAACAATTTCTATTTCTATTTCTGAAACGCTGCTATTTCTAACACGACTCCACTGGTTAACTCTCGATGTGAGACGAGCCTTGCAAGCTAAAGATCGAGCTCGTCAACATTTTTCATGTGACAGATCTCCTGATTCACGTACAGCTTGTTGTACACTGAGGTCGGTAGCTAAGAAAAAGATGCAGATCGCTAACACTTCTTATTTTCATAGTATTGAAGGCTCTTTAAACTGAAATCATTCAAAACCTTTTTGGAAATATATACGCTCTCTTAAATCCTCTTCCAGTTTCCCATCCTCGTTCCCAATCGTACACACGCACCTTCATTCCTTTTTACTTTGCTATCCAGAAGATGTTGTGAAGCTTATTTTAGAACTTGATGACTCTGTTAGTTCAGGTCCCGATGGTATTCCTAATCATTCTGTGAAATCATTAGCTACTTCTATTTGTATCCCCCTTTCCTTTCTCTTCAATTCTAGCTTATCTTCAGGCTCTTTTCCTTTGTGTTGGAAAAGATCCTATGTTACTCCTATTTTTAAAAAAGCAAGTAACTCAGACGTTGCCAATTATCGGCCTATCTCCTTATTAACCTGTTTCTCCAAACTACTGGAGATCGTGTACTTGCACCTTTCTTCAGTTACTCATGATTTGTTCGATCCTGAATAATATGGTTTTATCAAAGGGCGATCGACCTTAACGAATTTGTTAGAATTCATAACTGTTACTTCAAAAGCCATGGAGGGCTGTTTACAAGTCGAAACCTTGTATTTGGATTTCTCTAAAGCCTTCGACTCAGTAAAGCACAATATTTTGTTTAGCAAACTTAAATTTCTTAACGTTCCTGATTATTTGCTCCACTGGTTATCCTCTTACTTATCCAATCGTGTCAGTCAGGTATCTTTTCAATGCTGTCTTTCTACTCCCTTCCATCTGTCTTCTGGTGTTCCTCAAGGATCCATTCTGAGCCCACTATTGTTCACTCTGTTTATAAACGACTTACCATCCGTTGTCATCAACTCCTCCTGCTTTCTTTATGCAGATGACATCAAAATTTTCAAAGTAGTGTCGTCAATCGATGACTGTGCTTTGCTTCAAGATGATTTGAATGACATTTTATCTTGGAGTTCTTATAACCAACTTACACTAAATGTTTCTAAGTGCATCCATCTTTCATTTTCTAATAACCCTTGCCCTATTAGCTTTCAATTTACGCTAAATAATTCGTGCTTACGTACGGTGACACATTTCAGGGACTTGGGTGTCGCTTTCGACTCTAAATTAATGTTCGATGTTCATATTTCTGAAATTACTTCTAAAGCCTCTCGCATTTCTGGCTTGATCTTAAGAAATTCCTATATTTTTTCCGATCCTTTATCTTGTGTTAAATTATATTCTAGTTTGGTTCGTTGCATCCTTGAGTACTGTACGCCAGTTTGGTCGCCTCATTTGAAGTGCTTGAAGTTCACTCTAGAAGCTGTACAAAAAAGATTCTAAGGATCGTCTTCTTGAAATTCCAGATTCCCTACATTTTTCATGAATCACGCTTAGCTATCCTCAATATTCCTTCGCTGAAAATGTGTTGACCCTACCTTGATGAATGTTTCCTTTACAGGCTTTGCCGTCGCTTACTCGCTACTCACCTTGTCAACCAGGTTCCTGTGAGGCGCATTATGCGTTCTACAAGATCGTCGAATATCTTTGATGTTCCGTTTGGACGTAGTTTGGTGTATTTTCACTCACCCATTTTCAGATTACCTCGTAACCATGATGACCTTCAGCTTGGGCCCTTCCCCCCTTCGTATTAAGTTTATAAAAGATTTGTCAACTGTCTTCTTCTCAGCTCCCAGTAATTCTTCTTATGTTTTTTCTCCTAGTTTTTGCGTTTTTTATCACGTTTATCTTTCTTTTTGCATGCTGTGCTATTATTTAATTCATTTTGCTGTACTATTATTTTATCTATTTTGTTATTGGAATTCTTTTTTGTTAAATAAATAAAATAACCTGGGTATCTCCGGATGGCAACACACAAACCAAGATCGACCATGTTCTGATCCAACATCGTTGGGCCTCCAGCGTACTTGACATTCGTAAATACC
This sequence comes from Odontomyia ornata, assembly GCA_963969285.1. Taxonomy (NCBI): domain Eukaryota; kingdom Metazoa; phylum Arthropoda; class Insecta; order Diptera; family Stratiomyidae; genus Odontomyia; species Odontomyia ornata. The sequence goes on along the minus strand of OZ017739.1, from coordinate 268,405,486 downwards.
AAGGAGACAATCGTAACTCAAATCATTACTTGATCAAATTAACCTATCGATGACGTATGTCAAAGGCGTACTCATCGAAGACCAACCCGCTACAAAAATTTGATATTGAAAGGCTCCAAACGGTGTCTGTGGCAAAAAGTTTCACGGCAACCCTCGACAAACAGCTGGTTCCCATCTTATCAGATGTATCGCTGAAAACAAGCAACCAGGTCTGGATGGAACTGAAAACGGCTATTAAGGCCTTGGCAAAACACACAATCGGACATCAATCCGTTAGATAAAAAGAATCAGGCGTACAAGGATACGTAAGTAGGAAAACTAGGACGAAGAGAAATCTCAGAAGAGTACCGAATCAGATAATTAGAATTAAGAAAAGAAAATACTATGACGAATAATTGAGAAGTATAGATGTAAATCTAGCGAGCAGTAGTGAAAAGCCTGAAACGTGGTTATCAGCCCAAAACCACGCTCTGTCGTGATGACATCGGCAATATTATCGCTGATGAAACCAAGATTTAGGAAAGATGGGCATCATATTTCAAGAACCTCCTTAACTCTCCGCACAGTTCCAGAAGATCGGAGCCTATAGATATTTCCGGAGAGCTTCCATTGGCCCCACCAACTCTGGATGAAGTTTGTTCTAACATCAACGCCCATAACAATAATGAAGCGCCGATCATCGATGAGATTCCAGTGGAGCTCATCAAATATGGTGGCAGCAATGTTCAGAACGCCATCCATAATGCCATCCAGCACATTTGGCAACAAGAACATATGCCGAAAGAGTGGAGCCAATCAATTATATTCCCTATCCACAAAAAAGGTGACAAGCTACAGTGCGAAAACTTTACAGGCATACCACTGGTTTGTACGGTGTACAAATTATTTTTAAAGATCTTAGAAAACAAAATCGGATCATGCGCCAACAGTATTATTGGGGAGTATCAAGGTGGTTTTAGAGCAGGTAGATCGACGATAGACCACCTGTTCACTGTCAGCAGGTACTTGAAAAACGCTGGGAGTTCAACATAAACGCACAAGAAATTTTCGTTGATTTAAGCAAGCATACAACAGTATTGATCGTAACGTACTGTACCAAATAATGTTTTGCTTTGGCATCTCAGCCAAATTAGTACGTCTTACCAAAATGACAACGACGTCGACGACCTCCCAATAATCAACTCACCGATGCTTTTGACACAAATATCGAACTAAAACAGGGAGATGGGCTGGCCCGATTGCTATTCAATTTGGCTCTGGAGTACGTCATAAGGGAGACACCTGTTGATATGCGAGGTACATTACTATACAAGTTGAGCCAAGTAGTAGCCTATGCGGACGACATCAACATTTGGTCACGTTCATTAATAACTGCCGAAGAACTCTTCCTGAAACTCGGCAGTGAAGCAAAACTAGTAGGGCTACAAGTCAATGAGAATAAAACAAAGATCATGAGGCAGTCGAGAAAAAATACCTCAAATACACAATATATCACACTTAGCGAATGCAATATCGAAAATGTGAGCGAATTCGTCTATTTAGGCGCCAAAATAAGGAGAACTGCTAATGAAAGAGACGAAATACGCCGAAGAATACAGCTCGCAAATAAAATATTTTATTCAATTTTTACGATCTTGAAGACCAGCTACATACATAGGAAAACAAAGCTACAAGTATACAAATCTGTTATAAGAACTGTGAAACATGGACCCTAACCCAAGCATCTGCAAATATATTGAACGCCTTTGAGCGACGGGTCCTGAGGCGAATAATCGAAGCGAAGCTAGACGGAGACCAATGGCGAATTCGATACAACCATGAGCTGTATGAAATTTTTGACGAGCCGAAGGTCTCAACAATTGTAAGACTGCGGAAGCTACAATGGAGTGGCCACATGAATCGTATGGACGAACAACGGATACCAAAAAAGATATTCGTTGGGAGAACAGAAGGCCGGAGACCAGTAGGGAAACCGAGGAAACGCTGGTCTGACTCAGTCGACGAATACAGTTATTCGCTGCGCGGATTTCAAAATTGGAAGACGCGGTCAACGGACCGAGACAGTTGGAGGCGCTATTTGCAGGAAGCGAAGGCCCGAGAGGTGCTGTAGTGCTACGAAGAAGAATTAATTTCCAAAGTCATTGCATAGAATGGCTACTTTCAAAAATTCACTTAAATGCAGATCGAATTCAATGGCTCTCACTACCCCGTACCTGAAGCTCCCATGTATAATCACATTGAGGATATTATTTTTAAAGACTCCATTATCAATTGCATTATTGGTGTCAACAGGCGAGCAGAAACATACTTGAAGACGGAATCCATTTAGCTGGACGTCAGTGACATTATATTTAGTTTCTTTGTTGATAAACAAGTTACCAATAGGTGTCAGCCAAACTGATCTTCCTTCGAACTTCCTTCCAAATATTACATGAAAAGGTGTTAATATTGTAACGATTTGGTTTAAACACTGGCAAGGACTTAGCACCGTCTTTAGCATTATCAACTTCAATGCTGTTAGATTCGCTATCCATCGGTATCACGTCATTTGCTTTCACAATGGGGCACACTATCATCACTATTCACTGCACTCGCGTTATATTCCAGAAAAATTTTTTCTCATATTTGCTTTGGATCCTTTGGGCCCAGGATTCACTCTTCTTCTTTTTTTATCATTCTCCCCCAGATTATCCAGGGGTATTTTCATCCACCACTTATTAATACCAGCATCGGGAGAGTGCCCTTCCTCGTTACCCTACATCGTGCCAAGGCATGCGAAAAGAATTTGATCATCCGATCAAGTAAAACTTCAGATACACAGAGAAATAGAGAGTACTCATCCAAGGCTTACTTTGATCTAATTAATGATAAAGAATGCCTTCAAACTAAAGAGAAAAACTACTTCAGCACCGGTTGCCTAGCTAAACCGGTAGTTCAATTGTAAACAAGTTGTGTAGACAGACCTATGCTCATGTCAGAAGGGTTTTGTACTCAACTTACAAAATGCAGTAACCAGCAACGAATAAAATCAAGAAACATGTCAAAGACGATTTAATTGGAGGAAATGTGAAATTCGAGGATCATACTATTATTAACAAAGTTGAACGAATTTTGACTTCTGAGATATTTGTTATAGTTATACCCATAAAAATCTCCTTTGATAATTTTTTCAGATTTTTTAGATCACGGGTGTCCATTCGCAAGGGAGGAAACACATTTTTCATGTATTTCCCCCCCTGTGCTCCCACTGAAGCAAAAACTGTCAGTTTAAGAACTGTTTTGAAAAGCTCTCATAGAGAACTTTCAGTTGATACTCATATCGGCTACCTTTCATGAAATTTTTTTTCAGGGGCCACTCCTCTGTACAGTAATCATCGATTCATAGCCTATTTTTTCGAATCCTAGAATGGTTACAAAGCCCTTTTGCTAGGAGCTCTCTCCTGCCTCTTCGACTTGTTTCAATTGTATGTACTCATCATCATGATACCTATCACTGCTGAAATTTTCATGCAAATTCTAGCAAAGCTGTAGTGTCTAAGTCGGTAAAAAGCGCATATGGCTCCATAGCAATATGTTTCCATAGTAATACAGGGCATATTGCTCCATAGTAATACACGAAAATTCAAATCGTTATAACTTCGGTAAATACTATTCGATCTTTATGAAACTTTCAGGAAAGATCAATCTTATTAATAGTCATCTCTTTGCTAAATTTTGTTGAGTTTAAAGGTACCGTTTAGATTTTATTCAAGAAAACACAAAATCGATAAATCATACTATTACTAACAAAGTTGAGTGAATTTCGACTTCTCATGTATTTGTTGTTGTACTCATTAAGGCCTACATTCATGATTTTTTTCAGATTTTTCGGATGGAAGGTGTCCAATCGCGAGGGGGGGGGTACGCGAAAAGTTCGTACATTTCCCCTTCCCCTGCCTCCCTCGGTAGTTATAAGACAATTTTACGACTTGTTTTGAAAAGATCTCATTGAGACCTTTCCAATGACACCCTACTCGACTACCAATGGTGAAAATTTTTTTTATAGGGGTCACCCCCCTATATGGAGAGACCTCCCTTAAACGCCTTTGAAAAAATTTTCCACCCTTGAACTTTCAAGAGGTCACCACTTCTGACCTTTCTACAAAGTTTCATGGCTGTAGCCCCTATAGTTTCCGAGAAAAAGTGCTGTGACATACAGACGGACGGACGGACGGACGGACGGACGGACACAGGTCGTGATTGCAATAGGGTTTTGTATTTTAGTACAAAACCCTAAAAAGTTCACTTAAAACTTTAGGTTTCAGATGGAAAGATGGGAGAGAGAAGTGTCCATGCGGACGTCCGAAAAGGAATGATTTAGCTGCTTTAGTTTTGGCGAAAAACTGCTGTGACATACAGACAAACGGACGGATGGCCAGACAAACCCGATTTCAATATGGTATTGTAAGCAGCCTAAACAGGACATCTCTGACCAACAATTTAGATGCTGATGTTTTAAAACAATTTAGACCGAAATCATCCTGAAGATCATCACAATGGACCAAAAAAGAAAAAATTAAGTTTTCTTTTAAGATCGCTAGAAATACTTGCACAATAAGCCTACACTAGGAAAAACCCTTACATGATTCCAAAAATTATTTCGGAGGAAAGTTGGAGGCTTACAACTGTATGATTTGAAGGATGCTTAAGGATCCGCGATGTTAGTAATCTGTCATTGAGGTCTTGAAATACACAAGTAGAAAGGATAACAGTGACCTGATTGCAAGACGAACCTCAATTATTTTCGCAGGAGGGGTATTAGAAACAAATATCAGAACAATACAGCTAACATGTTCAGTGGAAGCCAAAAAACCGCTAAGAGGGGCGAATCCTGCAAGACATAAACATATGAAAATATTTCAGGCTCAACCAAAGAAAGAAGTAAAATACATGAAATCACCGGTCCTGATTGCATGATGGATTATTTAGGTTAGGCACAATGAATGCAACCAGAACAAGAAACATATATAACGATGGACTAGAAGGACAATTAAATCGTCAATGGCAAAACGTTTAATCGAGGATGGCCATATCACGTGGAAGCACACAACAACGTTGCAGAAAATCAACAATTAGATGTTTACGATTCATCTGGCTGGATTCTGCCGAATTTGGAATGCAAAGCAAAAAGAAATAAATACTAACATTAGCAACATACTCAGAAACTTTTTCATGCTGTATGGTTACAATAGAGTAACAAAATAAGAGGATGGGAAATTAATCCTAAAAACTAATTATATTTTAGGGAAGAATGACCAGTATCAAGAAATGATTTATTTTTGTTACTATTAATAAGCCTTAAAAAAAATAATTAAAACTATTCACAAGAAGTATTGGACGGGAAGGTAGACTTATTTTTGGAACAAAATATTTTCTTTTAATATTCTGATGTATGGCGTATCTAGAGGGAACGTTGGAATTTTGCAGGAGCCAATCTGTATGGACAAATGTTGATGTTTATTCTATATTATTTCAGAACTTAAAACTTTTTTCATAAACACCTTGAACAAACGCATGCTTTTACACGAAGCTTGAACGAATGACGTAAAAATTTTATGAAACCAGGGATATGAAATTCGTGCTAGGTCGCGATTTTAATTGGGTTTCATATGTCAGGAAAAGACACTGAAAACAACAAGAAAGTATTTCTAGCTACCAAATACGAAATCTAAAAACTCTACGGTTTTATGCGGTTCGCTCAATTTTTTAATAGCCCTTTAAAAGTTTTTCTACATCAACCGTAAAGGTTTAAGGTTTTTGTTCTGTTTATGGCTTCAAAATATATGATGATCTCCAAAAAAAAACATGATTAAAAATAATTAAATACTTGAAAATTTTATACTTAAAATTTTTAAGTGGTTTACTACACATAAGAGCGATTAGCGCAACTAAGAACAAGGTCAGCTTAGTTGCTGATATATTTTAGCATCTTTGTGCACATATGTCCGGCTGTTGCGCAGCCACTACCGTGAGAGACTTCGAAGCGGCTACAAGTGACAATAATTGGAGACAGAAATTTACTACCACTATCTGAACAAACAAAACAAATTTTAATTAGACCCCACAATGATTGCTTTGTTGCGACGAACATAAATGCTCCGACGGCGTAGTGGTCATCAGTCGGGTCATGGCAGCAATCAGCTGGCCGCAGCGTACACGTATTAAGAGGAAATGCATCATTTGCATGAGATAAATGCAAATAAATGAGCGCTCCGTTATCACATGAGAACGCCATTTCTGTCGATGAACATTCATTAAAGTTACAGAATCGTTTAGCAAACCAGAAAAATTCACTTATGTGTCATTGCGGGATATCTTCCCTACAGACACACGCAATTATACATTGGCGCATTCGAGCCCGAAGATTTTGGTGTGTTAAAAATAGAAAGAAAATATTACGGTTAGAATGCCTAGAACCCGGTACAGACGTTACATAACACAAAGATGGAAGAGACCACCTCCCGTACTGTTATCACGTGGTGCACAAGTAGCTTGAAAGATTGTGCACTTTCACATGGGAAGATGTTTACCTTGCTCGGTTAATGTCTCACTGACATTTTTCAGAGTACGTCAAACGGGTATCTATCGGTGAGGTGTGTCCTAAGAAGCAAATAACCATAAACGCCTTTACAAGTCGTGCAAATCGAAGTGCATTCTGATGGGGGAAGTTTTCTGCTGACTAAGGAGTTCCCAAAAAGTATCACATTTCATGTCTGAGCGGCTCGGTTAATCGTACTCACCTATCACATCAGCATTTGGGGTCTGTGTTTTGAACCAGGCATCGTCTCCGAACTTGCCTAATTTGTACTTGGATTGCAGAAAATCCTTTGGAAATCCACATACTACAGATACAAAACGTGGTCGTGGTTTTACGTGGGGCTCCACCAGAGTTGCGAATCCATTGCGCAGCGCCCGCGATAAAATTCTCGTTGTCCAACAGAGGGACTGCATCACACACACAACGCGAAACTAACTTTCACACAATTTTCTTGGACAAAAGCCTGGACTAACTTTTCAACTATTTCACGACACAATGCAGGAGCAATAGCCTCTAAAACTGCAACTCTACTCGGAACACCTCCTTGGCCTGATTAATTATCGCTTTCGTCGACGTCTAACGTTATGTCAAAGTTACCAGAGGAACGACGATTCATTGCTCAGTTTTTACTCGATTAAAACTTCTCGTTTCGACACACGATTCCACTTGACGCGGTCACTGTGCACTAACTCTGCAATTCTCGTTCGAAGGAATCAGAGGAAATCGCCCCGTTTAGTGCAAAAATATCCTCGATCCTTTAGGCTCCTCAACAGTTACTCGCCATCGTATTCTATCTGTACCAAACAAAAAACTGTGATCTACGAACTTCAGCTTACGTTCTGCGCACATATGAGTTTGACCTACGGGAAAGGGAGATGGAAATTATTTGACACATCGGCAAAGCAGTTCACATCTTCTTATTTGAAATGGGTACGCTCTGAAAGCACAGTTTTTCTTACATCCTGCAGGGGTGAGTATTTTGTAAAAATGTTTACAATTCGTTAATATACTTTCATAAGATTATTCGCTGCTCGCTCTGGCTAAGCAGTTTAAGATTTTGGGAGGCCTTTGCAACTGTCGCAGTGAACAGACGTGTTTTGTTTTCAAAGTCAAATTTTAAAATTTATGAATTTAACAATTTAACATCGCTGTTTATTGTTGGGTTTTCGTTACAATTTTTCAACGATAATTAAAGACAGATATTTCAGGCGGCAAAGAAGCTTCCAAAGAGCTTAAGTCAGTTGAAGTGGCTTCAGCTAACAATTTGAATAACATGGATAAAACTGACGAAAATACATAAGTAATCAGAAAGTTGCCAATGGCACTGTTGCATCTTCCTCCCTCAACGATTCCATAGATCAGGACTTGATTAATTTTAAATGAGCTAGTGTAAGTTCATGTACACAAAGAAATTACATTAGTTTTAATAATCCAATCAATTTAAGTAATGCAAAAACATTTTCACTATTATCTTATAATAATCCTGAGCAAACTAGTTAAAAGCTAACCAAACCAACAATTTTTATAAATAATATATCAGCAATAAATTTACAGTCTTCTTTTAAAGCCTTTCTAGAAACGAAATATTGGGTGAATTCATTTTCAAACTCAATTCATAAAGTCGCAGTTATAATTTTAACGCGTATGATGCGTTTATGCATCTTATGAAAAAAAAAAAAACTTGGAGGTCACTCTTTTATCCCTCCTGAAAGGCGTAGGCCCACTTAAATGATTAAGAGCCTTAGTGCACTTTTGCTTTAAGAAGAAATCAAGATTGATATAGTTATGCAAGCTCCTGATATTGGAAATTTTGATATCTCAAATCGTTCTACTACCTAGTCTCATTGTTACATTCCGCATATTTCGAGTTGTTTTTCGTTCGGAAACCAATACATCGAAAATTTTGAAAATAAAATGCATTCTGAGTCATAAAATTACTTGGAAGAAACCCAAATGATGTGACTGACCCAGTGCTAGCAATGTCGGTATTTCGGTCATGTGGCCACAAAAATTCTGGTTATGAAAGCAAGTGTGTAGCATGTAGTTTAGAGCATATTGATATAATTTGTCCAAGGAAAAATATTGATAAAAATTTATCAAAACTTTCTATACCTTCTGTTTTTTCTGTGTGAACATCCTGCAAATTATTTTGACTGTCCAGGATGAATAAAGTTTAAAACGAAAACTGCAGTGCAAACAAACCAAGCTCTAACAGATTTGGTCAGTCTATTGGTAACAGTAATTTTCCTGGTTTTATTTTCAAGAACAACGATTTACCATTTTCTCTCTTACCCAGAAACTCTAATGATTTATCCTGTTACACTAGCAGTATACCCTATGTATACTGGCACGAATTGAGAGCTTGATATGATGTTTATCCTATATACACATCAACGCTCCCAGCGGTAGAGAGGGTTTCACTGCATATCACTAACATGCTATTGGTTAATACAATATTTTAAAAATTGATACACTTCAGCTAATCAATCTATTAGATAATACTTTAATTAATGTGGACTTATGTCTGCATATCTATAAATTTAGAGTATTAATGGAGCTAAAAATTCATGCGATTTATGTCGTCTTCAATTATGTACTTATGTATGATATAAGTTGAAACCATATTTGAAAAAACAATCAATTAAGACTATAATTGCAGGCCCCGGGCGTAATTGCCTTAGGATGCTAATACTCGGGTTTGAGGCCTTGAGTAAGCCGTTATATTTATGAATCAATTGATTAATAATCCAACTGCTGGCCCCGTGCGTAGTGCCTTGGGATGCTAATACTCGGGCTGACACCTCAAGTATGCAGTTAGATTGATAAATCAATCAATTACTAGTTCAACTGTAGGCCCCGGGCCTAGTGCCTTGGGGCCCTAATACTCGCGTAAATGCCTTGAGTATGCAATTGAACGTATTCTTATTCGCTTATCCTGGCCTAAGTGACTTGGGAAAGAATAAGCTCAGGCGCGCGCCTTGAGTTAGCTAAGGGAGAAATACTTCTCGATTTCCTTGCTTGTTTAATTTTCTTTTATAGCCTAATGATGTGGACTTAATTGCTTACCAACCAAAATAATGAAGGAAATTCAAACTAGGGCATGATCAAAGTTCAAATGTAATGTTTTTACTGCCATCCCTCTATGACTGGTGCAACCGCAAAGCTCAAGCTTACACTCGAATTGCCTAATTGCGCATGCGTGTAACCAATTCGTTCCACAGTGGCAGTACGGTCGATAGCGAAGTTTGATTACGACTCGCACTTTCATATATGTTGCCCTTTACAGTACATAGAGATGAATGACGGCACGCAGACTGAGTCATAATTGTAGTACGGCTCCCATAACAATCCTATTCTGCAGTTACCAAAATGTCACCCCCTACGTCTGGCAATATGAATATCAATCATCAGGAAAATTGTCTAGATATATTAAATCTTCTTCATTTCAGAGTCTCTCCAGCTATGCTCATTAAAAAAAACCATAGAATTCTTCCTGTCTTATAACCGTTTAAATTCTGATGACCAGAATTCCTTTTTATTTTTTTCATTAGTGTCGCGAGTAGTAAATAATTTAAAAATAATTGCATTAAATTTAAATTCTCTTCAATCTCATGATGAAAGAATTCAGTTGATTCTCGATCGGTATCTTTCAGATCTTGTTTTTTAAACGAGACCCACCTGCATGAAAGTCGGAAGCCATTATTTAACAATCACACAATTCTTCACAATGAGGCTGGTAACTATTGTTAACGCCACAATCAACTCTATTGATAGATACTACACCATTTGGCAACACCGCCAAAGCCACTTGTTAAGTCTAAGCAACATTGGCTGAGTTAAAACAAACGTCAGTTGAACCAAGAGCTAACTCGTCATCAATTTGAATTCTCGTCTACGGTATGTAATAATCTGAATTCCTTTATATATTACTCGATTATTAAATAACGTTTCGTTGATTGCCTAAATTTCTCGAGTTTAATCATACTCGTCGCAACATTGTTTGACTCTTTCGACAGTGCGCATTGTAGAAGTACGCCAGTGTCCTACATCGATTTGTGAAGATGCCAAGAAACAGAAAGAATAAAGGCCGAGCCGTCAAAAGATCGCCAAAGCAGGTACGTAGTGGATCTGGATTGACGCGCTCAGAGGATTCTGATCGAAGTCCAAGCATTTCTGCTCTAAGTCACTCAATTCGCGAAATGTGTGATCGAAATAGCGAAAGTTTAAATGCGCTAAGCGCACGTCACGTCTCGACCAAGCCACCGGACAAGTAAGAACATATCTCGAAAGAATTAACGGAACATTATCAGTTTCAAGTGAGAGACTCACCATGGCATCCCGTATAGTCGTCATATACATCTTCAATGCTGCCAGCATAAGAGCAGATCGTTGCATTTGGAGACCACCATTCCACTCATCGTCACCACTGATGGATTCAATACCACCGTCATGGTTGTCGCCAGTATCGTTATCAACGACAACATCATTGAATGTGTTCCCAGGTACTGTTGCCTGTGAGAGGAACAAGAGTGGCAACTTAGTCGGTGCATCTTCATCTGCGACATTTCTAAATCAATTATTTTCTCTATATACTGAATACGGAAGTGGTTTACATGCATTACCGCCATTTGACGGGAGATAAGAAGATCTCAATGCCTTCAATGAACCAACTAGGAAGTTTCGATACGAAAATAAGCAAAATCTTATTCACTTGCAAAGAGCATTAAAGTGTGATGCCAGGCGAATGGTCGCGCCAATGCTCATATTTCCCAACGACGTGGCCATTTATTTTTCATTTAAATGAAAAACTCGTACAAAAGTAATTCGCATTATTTTTTCCCTTAAATGAAAAATAAAAATTTTGCAGATTTATGTTATATAAAGGAATTATATAAACTTCACCATAAATAAGAAACCTGTGCGGAAGGCCACTCTACCTGCAAGAGCTAGCTCATGAGTAGAACTTAAATGTCGGGAAAAAGTTGAATATGTGGAAATGTTTTGAATTTCAGACCAAGATTTTCACGAGAAATCTTGTAGTGAATAGCTTATATCAATGGTCCGTAAAGGACTGCAGCGATGGTTTGCTGCCTCGGCGGAGGAAGATGTTGATATCCGCCGAGAATGCCCTTGTCTGGGGACGCATGAATGCGCTGGCAGGCTAGCGTTGCGGTGTCGTGGGGCGGGTTCATTCCCCCAGCACAAGGACCCACTACAAAAGAATTTCTCATTCACGAATTCTTGGGTCTCAAAAGAAAACAGGCGACCGAAGTCGAAAAAATTGTAGGTAACTACTACGAGGGGAAATGACTTGTTCCGAGAACAAGTTGAACAAGTAAAAACGAACGGAATTAGGGTAACCTCGTCGTTACCCGACGATGCTCATGACCCACAAATAAGAGTGGGACAACCGGGTGGTGATGGTGCCCTCTCGCACCCGCCCAACCGGATCAAGGTTCATAAATGTTGCAGTGGCCAAGTATTTCCCTTCTTAGTGGAAAACTCATACAACATAACTTGTATGAGCCTTCCCATCAGAGGAAAAATACCCCGGTGACCAATTTATGTCATAGAGTTATGCAATCGGATCACATAACCCTATGCCATAGAAAGGCACCTTGCTCGGGGCCACTCAACCCGCGATAGTACCTGAAACAAAAAGGAAGAAGTTTAAGGCGTGCCTGATCGTCTGCTCATGATTGGTGGAGAAAGCATTCCACCGTACCGGGTCCTATACTCGGTTAGACAGGTGAAAAATGGGAAGACCTAAGGGTTGAATTCTCCAGGTAGACATTACTTTACTTTACCCTCCGACCATGGAATGCAAAATTACTAACCACTTTCACCGTTCTGAGCATCTTTTGGGCACCAATTCTTATTAAAACCTTATTTTTTCTTCGCCAACCCGATAGAACCACAAAAGTTTCAAAATTAAAACCAACATCAAAATATATAAGCAATGTATGTATATGAAAAATTTAATTAATAAGCAATTAATAGGCAAATTATAAAAAAATAATTAATAAGCAATTTACAAGAACAAAAGGGATAAATAAGCAATTCATAAGAACCAAAATTAATTAATAAACATATCAAAATAAAATTAATTAAATTCATTAATAAGAATTTCATAATAACGAAAGTATAATAAAGAAATTAAATAAGAAGTATTTCATAATAAAAAGTTTAAATATTAAGCAAATAAAAGGGTACTTACATATCCTTGTCCGACGACGAGCACTCGTTGACGAAGCAGGGGATGTAAGTCCTGGAAATTTTTTCTCAAGGAAACATTAGATAAACACAATTTGTGGACGCCGACAACAGTTGCTTGGAAAATGATGACAGTCGTAAAACGGATGTGCTCCTTTTGAAGTCTGAATGTATTTCCTGTTCCCGCTGGTGAAAGTAGTTGCACAGGCCGACTATCCGCTTCTGCGTTTGTAGCTTTGTGTTTTATTTTTTTAACTTTTTGTTTCTCGCTTCTTTGCAGGTGTCTTGTATATATTAAATATTGCGTTTGTGTGTATACGATAAATTGCTGTTTGCATTTTATTTCCTTTTTTTGTTATACGTTAAATTGTCTGTGCATTCCACAAATTAGATCAAGTTCAGAAAGGAGGCACTTGCAAATAATCTTTTCTGGAAAATTTAACTTTTAATGTCACTGGGCGCTTTTGGGCGCGATACACATTTTAAGACGCGACAGGACACCGTTTACCTGTGGATGCGTGGGAAAATATTTTCCACCATCAAATTCCTAAAACTTCCATTAAATCACGGCCTCGGATTCGAACACTTACCAGGAGGTCCGACACTTGTGAAATATGAATTGGAAATAATGGCTGGCGAAAAACTTCCGCGGAACTAAACTCTGAACACGTTTTCTTGTGGTGGAAATTCTCTGACTTGTAATTTGTGTGGAGCAAAAGCAAAACCACTCGCGCGAATTCGTCAGAGGTCCTCGATTCACTTCAAATTGCTACGGAAAGTCAAAATCGACTGACTTCTTTAAGTCGCAAAAAAAATGAAAATTTGTTTGACTGTTCTTTGTCGTGAGGTCAAATTGATTCGCAAAGGTATCAACTGTACTCAGTAAGCGGAAAGTAATCCAATCCGAATACGAAATAAAAGTCTTAGGAGCACTAATAAAGACATGCAATTAAGATTCTACAAGTAATAGTAACTTATCCACTTTCCAAGGGTGTCCTACAGCAAGCAAAATCGAATTAACAGCGATCACACCCCACTCAGCGTTGAAAGCGCGACTATGACTACGATGCATTCCTTCGTGTCTCCGTTTACGTCAAGGCACCCTGAATTTGAAGAGCTTGAAGTGCTGCCTACTCGATCGCTTCTACTTCGATATTCCTGTCTTAATCGTAGCAACCACAGGACAGCCCTCCTAATGAGCAGAGTCCATCGTCACCTGGACAATTATTGTATCAACCTGACCAATGTACTACAAATAGAATGGCACAAACGATGTTTTATATTTGATATGATGATAATCCAGTCAAGACGAAGTGCAGTTACTAACGAATAGTGTACGCACTTTATGATCGTAATCGAATTCCGCCAAACCGTCTTCCTGGTCGACTGAAACGTGTTTTGCAATACTCGTATATGTTAAGAAATCAAGGTTGGAACGGAGCTGAAAAAAACGGTCTGAATTTTTAACTTTGGCTGATGAGTATGCAATCCTGCATTCACCAATGAGCCAGAGAACTCCACGACCAATTGTCCTCTCGCGATGGCGCTGCTCACAAGCGCTCGGCACTGAATCTTGGCTGCTTTTTGGGTGGTTTTCGTTCTCTTCTCAAGACGCCCGAAGACATAAGTTCTTCGTTGTCAATTTACACTGACTTTTGGCTGCTTCCGTTCCAGCGCCACCTCTCCTTACGCTACGCCCGCCGCTCTATCACGCTAGCGCACGACACTTTTTCCGTAATCACTCTTCCGACAACTTTTCAGTCATACACTCTGTAACGCGAGTGAAAAAAGATGATGAAAAAATTTCTTCGCACACCGATTTTTGCGTTTTTCCTATCATACGGAAGAAGCCAGGTTATAGAATCAAGATCGAGGCGACATCCATCGGCAACCACACTCACATCTTTCCCCGTCGCCAACCTCGTACATACATCGAGGAACATCGAAACGTGTCAGCTTTTGCGCCTCTGTAAACGTACACCACTGCACTCCTATCTTTTCGATGCAAGCCTCGAATTAGTTTGCATATGGTATTTTATATATGTGTGGGTGCGCACAATTAACGAGTATAAACGAAAATTATGGACGAATAAACCGAATTGCTTCTTGGTGGTTGTTTGTGTTTTTAACTAATATTATCATCATACGGTTTTATTGATAAATTTGAATTCATTTTCAACGTAAAGAAACAATAATGAATGATGCGTAATAATATATCGCAGTTTTTCTTTGATAGCACGTTGATTTGAAACAAAATTGGTATGCAAGGTGTTTGTTAGTTCTTGATTATTTTGAAGAAGGCATTAGATATTTAGAAAAAATTTCTAAACTGAATAACCATTAGTGTCTACTTGTCGCCGCCTATAGCAACATGCGTTTAATTGAACTGTCTTCACTTTTCTAGTAAGAATTTCAATTTTCTTGATCACCATGCTGTAGGGGTGAAGGAGATAGGAAAGTTTTAGAGCAGTTTGATAGGGTAACTGCTCTATTACTACAATCTTTAGTCGGCATTGAGATTGTAAATGCGGTGAAACGGTGGAAAATTTCTTGGGAATATTGTGAATTTCGAACGAAGAAATCAAATCTCTCATGAAAGAAAAGATTAAGTTTTGTGAATTTCGAATGAAGGAATCAAACTTATCGTGAAAGGAAGATTAGATTTGTGAATGAGCTCGTGCTCCGTCAAAATGTATGGTGGAAGTGTTTTCGCTTGGGTGTGAAAAGGTTTCTCCCTCTCTTAAATCATCTGTCGAAAAGTTATTCTTTAGCTCCCAGAAATAATCGGGTCCCCAAAGGAGATATGAAACGGAGAAACAATTTGCAAGTGTAAAACGTCTTTGATTTACCCCAAATCAAGGAACAATTATTTACTCAATGCGCTTAACATGTAAATAATTTGAAATTGGCAATAAGCGCTTTTGTCGGAAATTGGTCGAAATGCGGTGATGTTACTTCGTTTTTATCGAATATAGAAATCGTTAAATTGTTGGCGGCAAAAGAACGGTGCATGTGTCTGCCTCTTAGCGGAGAAGAGCTACGACCACGATTGCGACAGATATTTGGGATGCGGAATTTAGCCATTTTCATTCAAATCTAGTCCAATACGAGTTTGGAACCTCCTTCACAATACTCATTGAAAGAAGCGTGCACACAGAATTTGTTTTAAGGATAGTTACACCCATTGCATCAATTTTAGTTGTGTTAAAATGAATAGTCGAATGAAGTGCGCGGTAAAAGATAACAAAAACAGGAGAAGAAAATTTAATTACCCTCCCTTTAGGAAACAGAAAATCACCACATCACCAGTGGGCGACCGGCGTGGATGTGGGTGAGTACCGCTTGTATTTTAATTGAATTGCTTTCTAAATGATAAAATTTTTTAAATTGTTTAATCTTTTTTTTGTGATATGCTTGAGTAAATTTTCTTTTTTATATGCATGGGTTTGAAATTGTTTCTTGAATTGGTTTTTAATTGATAATTTTTTTTTAAATTGCTTAATTCTTTTTTTTTTATTTCTTGAGTAAAGTTTCTTGCATGTGGTTAGAATTACTATCTAAAATGTATCCAATCAAAAAAATTCTTTATCTGATTAATTGAATTAAAGAGTCTTTCTCTTTTACTGAAGTTTTTTTCTTAAATGCGTTTTTTGTGTTTAGATATTTTATTGCATTTTTTTTTGAAAAGCATGTGACAAAGTAGGCACGGCAAAGGTAATTTCTGTTGGTTGCCTGAACATAGGGGATTATGCATGACAGGTTGCCATTGACAATAAATGAACAGACGTGATAACTATTAAGATAAAAGAAAAAGGAACTGGAAAGTTATTATCATTTATTGAAATTTTAGAAAAAAAAATATGATGATGAGATCATAATGACGGAACCAATCGTCGTTCTTTCCATTCCGCCCCTCTGGTCAGGTATAGGACCCACTACGATGGTAGGTGGTTAACAACAAATGGGCTAGCCAC
The DNA here is from genome assembly GCA_963969285.1 of Odontomyia ornata. Lineage (NCBI taxonomy): Eukaryota > Metazoa > Arthropoda > Insecta > Diptera > Stratiomyidae > Odontomyia > Odontomyia ornata. The sequence continues at coordinate 268,388,722 of OZ017739.1, read as the reverse complement.
TGTTTTGTTTGTTTCAGGTACTCTCGCGGGTTGAGTGGCCTCAAGCAAGGTGCCTTTTTATGGCATAGGGTTATGTGATCCGATTGCATAACTTTATGACATAAATTGGTCACCGGTGTATTTCTTCTCTGATGGGAAGGCTCATACAGTTTAGATTGTATGAGTTTTCCACTCAGAAGGGAAATATATGGCCACTGCAAGAATTATGGATCTTGATCCGGTTGGGCGGGTGTGAGGGGGCACCACCACCATCCGGTTGTCCCAATCTTATTTGTGGGCCATGAGAATTGTCGGATAACGACCAAGTTACCCTAATTCCATCTGTTTTGGTTTGTTTCAACTTGTTCTTTGAACAAGTAATTCCTGCCTCTCCGTAGTTACCTACAATTTTTCAACTTCAGTCGCCTTTTCTTTTGAGACCCAAGAATTCGTGAATGCGAAATTCTTTTGTAGTGGGTCCTTGTGTTGGGGAAATGATCCCGTCCCACGACACTGGAACGCTAGCCTGCCAGAGCATTCACGAGTCCCCAGACAAGGGCATTCTCGTCGGATATCAACATCTTTCTTCGCCGAGGCAGCAGACCATCGCTGCAGTCCTTCACGGACTTTTATACTTACTCTTTTCACTACAATTCGTTTAAAGGCGTCGATTCTCAGATACGCTTCACTATTCAAAACGCCTGCTTGGTTTTCTATCAAAACTCGCAAGAATGGGATTTGAAATATCTGTTAGAAAACATGTCGGCAAGAATTTTCTTATTGAACGTTTAATAATCAAGTGAATTATGCACAATGAATAACTCCTCCCCGATTAGATTTCCATTTTTTGTTTTCAATTATTTGATTAAGAACTCTATGCATTGTTGCCCTCTGTATTTCAATAACATCTTCTGCTACTAATTCACTAGCTGCGAGGCGCACTTTCAAGTCGTAAATATGGCCGTTGAAGCCGTCAACTGCTTATGATTCGATTTATTCGCTCGCTTACTTAACAAAACACGCGATAATTCACTGTCTTTTATGCTATCTCACGATAATCCATCCAAATCAACTGATTTCACTCCTCAGTTAACTGAATAAGATTCTGACTTTAAAAATCTTCCACAACAATCACAACTCATCCGTCTATCGCAATTAGAAACTCAACTTTTATCGAAAACGAGCGAAATACTCCAATCCCCTGCACAGCCGCGACCAAATAGCCAATGGCCAGTGCCAATACACATGCATAAATCCAGCACTTTTCGGTATTCCATGGACAAGTTCTTCGCTGCTCGTACACCGCCGGTACGGGATCAAGTCTCCATCCCATTTTCCGTTTCAATCGACGGGCGCTTTTCCTCTTCCACTTGCTCGAGTTTTCGTGATGGCGGTAACGGAAGATTCGGATGCAAGTGGAATCTTGGAATTGCTTTGCTCAATCGCGTAGCAATGGTGTTGCCATTATCGATTATTTGGTCAGATCGTTATGCGTTTGTTTGTGAACAATTTTCTAAACTGATTTAGAAATTCAATTTCAGGTTTATTATGACCGGTTTTCAGACTAACTGGTATAGGTAAATTTGTGATTATGTTGCTATTAACGTTATTGCTAGTGAACTGAAATTTTTTGTAGGCTCATTGAGTAGAGATCGGAGAAACTTTTTATCGATGGTGGTAGCGGTGATAGTGGCGGGGTTTATTTCGAGTTAGGAATAATAATATTAATAAGTTGCGTATCAAATAGTTCCGCACTTATTGCGTTATTTTTATTATGGAATTGCATTTTTTCGTGAAGGTCCCTCGAGCAGTTCACCTAGGAAGGCTGCTCGATTACTACACAGTGTGAGAATGTCTGTTGTTCATTTATTCTGAAGCCCCCAAGTCCTTCTCTTCTGATATATCGTCTACATCTGACAAGAATGCATTGAAAAGGAGTGGGCTTAATTGGTCACATTGCAGCACTCCCTTGGTTATTTATCTGTGGTGCATCAGTCTGTTTTTTGTTATTATTGAAGTTGTCGAGGTCTTTTGTTTGGAGTTTATTGATGAAGGCCCCACCTACACCTTTGTTACTTTGTTTTTGCCAAAGTAGTGAGTGGTTTATATTATCAAACGCCCCTTTGAGATCTATGAACAATGCAATTATGTAGGAGTGTGGTTTTGTCTGGAATGGTAGAACTAAAGTTACAAATCAACGTCAGAGCGATTATAGTTAATACTGTAATTTTAATTAGCATGCTCCAAATATATTAGATAATGTTAAAGATCGCAAAATTCGAATGAGAGTCATCAAAAGATTTCAAATCTAGCAGCCATCACGGAGTATACTGTGAGTGCCCGAACCTGTTGACCTTAAGGGTATGGGTCGTTAGCAGGGCTGAAAGCCCTGTCTTTGTATCACTGGAGGACAATTCACACTACAAATTCAATTATTTAAGTGTTTCTAAGTTAAACCAAAAAAAAAAAGTTATTTTGAATTACTTAAACATAGATTACATTTAATTGATTCATCAATTACATCAATTTCGATCAAGCGCGGGAGATGGTTATATCCCCATTGTTATCTTTATATATGGCATGAAAACTCAAATTGTACTCGAAGTTACTGCGTTAGTCAGCATGGAATAATGTAGCTGGCATATAGAAAAAGGCGAGTTCTTCAATATCTAATGCAGGTTCATACAGTAGATAAATCTCAAATACAGTTGATAAATTTCCAGCAGGATAGATGGCGTCAGTGGTTTTTCACTTGATGGGCTTGTTGGCCAGCGTAAACGGTTGCTTGTTCCATACAAGAGACCAACTTAAATAATAAGCACTGGACTTTCTTAACTACCTGGCAATAAGCAACTCAGCTCTTTCCTTTATATTAAGCTCTGCTGTAATCTCAAACGAATATATTTTGGCAATGCTCGGGGGATCCCAAGAAAGAGTTGGAGTTGTAATGAATCGACCCTACGCCACTGGCGACCAATACACATGCACATTGCTAGCATATGGCTTCACATCTCATGTCAGTTGTGACGACTTCCCATCCCACGTCATTTTTGTCGGGGGATGTCAAAGTCGAGTTTGACGCAGCCACATGGTGAGTGGCTGTTCGAATAACGGCAGAAGGAGAATCAAGTGCAGGCGTTGCAGCAACAATTTCAAATCAAACTTCAGCGACGACAGGCACATCTGAAGAATTTGCAACAGCCACAGCAACCTCATTAAGAAGGCACGGGTGAAGTGATTGAATTCAGAAGAACGTCCAAAACAAAAAAAGGAGACAGTGGATAGAAGAAACCAGAGAGTCAACCTGTTGGATGCTATTGGTACTGCACAAAAATTCTGGCTATTCTCGGAAATAACGATAGTGGGCGTATTCTTTGTATTTTTCGCTGCACCCGAAATCAAGGGTAAGTCACTTGGTGAAATTCAAACAATTCTCGGTGAACGAGACAACCGAACAGAAGAGACGAAATTGTAAATTGTTATTGAGACTATTAAAAAGAAGAAGAAGAAGGATGAGCTGAATGAAAAATGGACTAAATTTTATCAAAAGATAGCTTACTAAGGAAAAATACTGGAGAACGAACGGTAAGTATGCAGTGACGAGAGTAGTGTTGTAAAAATCCGCGGATGGCCGGTTTCACGTCGCATGCGGTACGCAGTACCATCGATTGTTTTGCATTTTTCTTAGATTAGGGTTTTTCGTGTTTACCTTAACTTAGAATATTTTTCAGTACCGCGTCGGTAAAATTCGGGAACGCGAAATTGAACCTAGTTTTTTTTTGTTGTTGACTGGAAGAATGAAGGAAATACGGAATAACGTAGAGATAGGTTTCGTTTCCGTATGTTGAATTTTTGACGCGTTTGAATGGTGGCTGAAACTACGTAATCGAGCGTAATCCATTTTAAAGACCTGCGACCGAAATCCTCTCTGAACTAGCTGGCCGACAAGCAGCCACCGTGAAATGGATTATGGGTGCACGGACTGGTTGACCGACTAGTACCATTCATTGGCACGACTCAGACTCCACGTCTAGAACCGATGAGAGGTCGGTTCCAACTTCGTGCGAGCGGACGTTAACGAAAATCATTACAGTGTGCTTTAGCTTTTATGAAGTCAATATTATCAAAGAATTATTTGGATGCATTTAAATACGTTGTGAAAAGCTAAAGAGGGCTTGAAGTTATTTATGAGCCTGCATAACACTTTGATTAGATTCTCCAGACTATTTGAGACAAAACTGCCATTGAGAACACTATCAACGAGAATCTAGGAAAATCCCATTAGTGGTTAATCGAAAACAAACTAGTATTGAACACTACAAAGACAAAATATATTGTTATTGTTTTTAAGCAAAAGAACAAAGGAGACATAGATGTCAAACTAAATATTAACGGCGAAAAATTGCAAGGAGTGCTAGAAATGAAATATCTTGGTCTTATCATAGACCATCGTATGACCTGGTTGCCACACATAAATAGCTTAAGGAGGCAATTAGCCCCAATAATAGGCTTGTTAAGAAGATATGAGGTTTTTCCAGTGCACATCAAGAAACTTGTTCTCAATGCATTTGTGCTGACGAAATCACATTATGGAGAACTTATTTGGAGTCAATCAGCTAAGCAACATCTAAATAGTATATCCAGGCCGCTTACCAAAGCGTATAAAAGCATTCTGAAACTGCCAATGCTTATTCAAACTAGTTTGATTTACCAATTAGCAAAATCATTAACCTTTAGTCGAATCATTATAATGGAGAAAGCTAAGTGTATCTACAAAAATTCAACAACTAATGGATCGGAACGAACACCATTAATTAAGGTATCAAAAATCAACCATTGCAGATCTATTCGTAATACCTTTTGCCAGACCGGATCGTCTAAGGAACGATGCAACGAATAATGCCCTACGTATATATAACAATCTACCAGAAATGGTTTAGAAAGCAAACTCACTTTTGGTACTTAAGAAAAAACTAAAGGAGCATTACTTGATCAAATTAACCCATCGTTGCCGTACGTCAAAGGCATATTCGGCGAAGACCAGTCCGCTATAAAAATTTGACATTGAAAGGCTCCAAATGGGGTCTGTGGCCGGAAATTTCACGGAGACCCTCGACAACCAGCTGGCTCCCATCTTATCAGACGCATCGTTAAAGACGAGCAACGAGCTCTGGATGGAAGTGAAAGCGGCTATTAGGACCGTGGCAGAACAGACAATCGGACATCAAGCCCGGCGCAACAGGAATGATTGGTTCGATGATGAGTGCCAGAATGCGTTAGATAAAAAGAATCAGGCGTACCAAGAATACATAGATAGGAAAACCAGGACGAAGAGAAAACACTATGAAAATTTCAGAAGAGTAGCGAATAAGATAATTAGGATTATGAAAAGAAAATACTATGATGACCAATTGAGAAGTATGTAGTAACTGAAGAGGTCAGGAGTGTGAAGAGCGATTTATAAATGACCATCTTGATTTCCTCTATTCTGAATGCAAAGATATGGTATCACAAGAGAAACGAAAAGATCTACGGAATATGTATGTCCTCCTGAAACCCATACCAGATCGATTGCAGGATATGCTCAAACAAATGTTCCTCGATCATATCAAAAATGAGGGCAATGAAACAATATCTACGCTGAAAGGTGAAAATATTCACATTCAATTTGTCGAGAATATGTGAAGGTGCATCAAAAATATCAAAATTTAATAGCTGATGTTTTTGAGAATGACTCGCTATTTTTAAGTGCATTGGACACAGCATGCGCGAGTGTAGCAAATAAATGATTGCAACTGACGAGCGCCGGAGTGTGCGCGCGGCGGAAAAACACCAGCGAAAGGTCATTTTATTGAATTGTTGTGCTGTGAAATGCTTAAAATTTGGCGTGAATTCGTGTATTTTGCATGATTAATTTCATCCGGCAAGTTCAATTTAATGCAGGGAGAGTACGGGATGTTAGACGAAGGGAAAGAAGAAAGGTGCATTTGAATTTGCCATGGCGTGAGGAAGATTGACTCTTCCGTCGCGACTGAAAGAAAAGATTGCATGGAGTTAAGTGGAGTGTGCCGGGGCAATGAGACTTGCGCGGTGTGTTAAACACAAATGTACATTATTCAGTGAAGAAATGAAAATTGTCTCAGGGAATTGATTAGAAATCTGATTTCTAGCGTGATAGTCGAGTTCCAAATATTTTTAAGTGTGAGAGGAATGTTGGCTAGTCCCAAACAAGTGTGTGTGAACGAGCGAGAGAACGGTTTGCAGAGCGTGTTGGTTCGAGGGTTTGCCGTTGTTTGGGCGATGGGGGAACTTGCTCGCGCGGGGAGTTGGGTCTTGATCGTCAAACAGTGCGGACGGCGCGAGGAAAAACAGGCAAAATTATCGCGTGTACCGACTACGAGTGCGCGAAGTTCTCTTGATTCACACAAGAGTTAGTGGATATGTGAATAAACGCACGCAGAAGAAAAATCGAAGTGCGAATTTTATCGCGAGGTGCTTACACACGCTTGTGCTCCAATTCGATTTAGTTTCTTACAGTTTCGCAGCAGAGTGCGGACGATTAGAAAATAACGGCAGGCAAGCGCTGTTGCCGAGTTTCTCGTCAAACGAGTTCTATGTGTCAGTGAGTGCACACTTGGTGTATGAGTGTTAGCTCAAAATCCGAAACGGGGACGGCGATCGGGACGACGGGAAAAAAGACGCGAAGGGAGAGAACGAGGAGTTGTTTGTGAATGTTGAAAAGCTAGTCGCCGCGCTATATTTAATTATATGTATTTCGTGATTTCGTAAATAATTTGTCACCAAGTGACGAAGATTGAAATGATGAAAGCGTGTTTTAAAAGTGATAAACATCACCTTATTGTGGATACCTATTAGTTCTACCATCAGGAAAACTTTCATAATTGGAACGTTGTTGGGGTCGTGCTCATTCTTTGGAAAGTTGCTTGGTTGCGGGAGGATTAACCTTTTTTCGAATTATTTTTTTTATCATTGGTAGCAATTGTGTAACGGGATTAAGAAGGCATTGACGACGCAGCAGTGCATGTAAATGATACAGCTTTTTTCTTAAAACCCCGGAAAACGGTACATCCTGCTGGTGACATTTGAGTGGTCACTAATGTGCGGACGAAAGAGACGAAATTTCTCAGTCTTGATGTAGAATACCTCACATCGTCGAAAGCGCGTGACGCTCTTAAGAAGTCTCGTTTTGCTGAAGGAGATAATTGCTAATCCCATCCCGAGAGAGTGCAATAGATTAGTTGGATTTTATGTTAGACTATAAATCTCTTCATCGAGCAAAGAAAGTTCCGGTTTATTGAGAAGAGCTTAAAGTGATGTTGAAGGAAATCTCGTTTTCAAACTCTTGCATTTTGGATACTGTCCGTCAGCCGACTTAAAAGTGGGAGTTCCAACTGAAATGCTAAACAGGAATTGATCGATTCAAGTTGTCCTTTGTGCTCTCCTGGCGCCCGGAAACAGTTCAATTTCTTGCAACGTGATTGTGATAAAAATAGCACAAAGGCGTATCAAAGTGTTCGCAGAGAGAGTTGGCATGCTGAAGAGAGCTTAAAAATTTGGTAACTGTGTTTCCCGAATCGATCTACGCATTAATAGACGTTCCCCTTGAGCTGCTGCAGGAAATTAAAAGTTTATTGCTACAATTTTCTGATTTCACTTACCCAGCACATCCTCGCAACAACTGACCTTTCCGAAGAAAAAAACAAAACACTCAAAAACGATGACTTCCCGGAAATGCTATTTTTAAAGCCAAACTGATTTGTTTACGTTGGCCTTGAAGATCCTGAGGATTACGAAAGTGCCATCGCAGGCGCTATACGATCGCACAAGACGATCCCGAACGCACATTGGCTGCCTCGAACATTTCGTAAGGAGCGTGGCAAAAGCAAAAGGACAAGAACTTCGAAGGTCACTGCAAAAGGATTAGCGAGAAGACTTGAAGGATTCCGGAACCTTGCGGGAGTACGTGAACATTCCTTGGAATCAGATTCCCTGAACGAAAGTCAAATGCCAGCTTTAAGTGATTCAGTGGTGACTCCTGAGGAGGCGATAGGCATTCTATGCAAGTTATACAATGTCATATCTGTTTATTTTGCGGGACATAACAAGTTCAATAAGTTCTTGACCAATTGTTAATATATTAAACTTTTAATGGCTCAAACGCAACCCTACCTAAAATTAAATTAAAATTATTATTCGAAACTAAAATATTGCACACTAGTAGTTAAAACAAGGCATGTGTATTAAATCATTTTTATAAAGTGCAAACGCTTCAAATGACGATTCAACATAAACTTAATCTAAAACTATTTGGAACTATAAAATAAAATTATTCGGAGGTGCGAAGAACAAATATCTGTTATCTGCGCGCGTGATAGAATTTAAAATAAGAGAGTGTGTTTACGAACTTATTGGTGAGTCGAAACAGGCAACAATTGAAATTTGCGGGGAATACTCTGGTGAGGTGAACTTTTTTATTAATTATTACCAGTCGCCGTGCACCTAGAGCTGACCAAAACTTTCTCAATGCCATCACGGTGTTGATGGTGCAAGGATAAACACGGGTACCCAACGCCATTTGAATTGAGGACAAGCCGCAATTACTCCATGGTCTGCCGTGGTTACAGCGATTGATAACTACTCGTACACATACAATACCCAAGCCCCATTTCGATGACGATTTCAATCCGTCCGAAGAACCAGCACTGGAGCAGTACTAATTAGCGGATGCCGCGTTTGGTTCGTTTTCAAGGCTTCGGCAACCCCCTCCCCCCCCTCTACTGATCATTGTCTGGGACGAGCTGGTTAAAGGAAACACGTTCGCCAATCCTGACATTCAAAGCGCATCGGATCGACAGTTCCTCGTGTTGCAGCGTATTCAACTGGCCCCACAATCATCGAAATGATTTTGTGTTCTGCACCCACCGCTAGCGAGTGAATTATATTCTCCTGTGTCAGGAACTGTGTTAGAGAAGAACACATCAGTTGAGGATACCCCAGGGTCAAGAAATACATCGTGTTATGAAAAGGCTGGTTATTCAAAGTGAAGCTCAGCGAAACTTCAGAAATTGATAAACTTATGGATGAGAAGAATTACGAACAATTCTTGAAAACGGATTCACACTAGCGCCCGTTTCAAGTGATTTGATTACTAAATTTTGAATGGCATTCGGCCAAAGAACTTTTATAGTGATAGGTGAATTAGTCGGCCTTAGACCATTATCGAAGTACATTGTAGCGTTTAAGTTAATCAAAAACGAAGATTTACAGGACGTATCCAGCACCCATCGAGCGCTCGACGGAACAGGCGGTGAGTCCTTTTGATTTAATTTATTTATTAATATTTTTCTTATATAATTATTCAAATTATATCAATTATTTTATTTAAATTTCATTTTATTATACTTAATGAATAAACACACTCCCTCAGATTCGGAGTTCCTTTCGGTTGAAAAAGAAAATGTCATAAACTTACAAAACCTAATAAAAAGTGCACATTAGAACTTTTGAATATATTTGAGTTGAAATAGATAAAGGAAGTATTAAAAAGCTCGCTCCATGTTAACATATAGCCACGACTTAAATGTACCGAGAAGATCGTTTGCTTAATTAAAGTATATCCGATATACGAGTATCTTATCAGCAATAATTTATTTATTACTCTCAATCTTTATATCTTTGTTAAATTTGGTTTGTCGTGGAGAAGCTTATATTAATTATGATAAACAAAGGGAAAGAAAAAATAAAAATGAAGAATTAAAAGAGAAAATTGGTCTTTTCCCTTCCGGTTTTTCTGACCGAGTATAGGACCCGGTACGGTGGCAGGCTTCCACCTCAAAATATGAGCCAGTCACCGGGTACAATTTAATCCTTTTTATTTCAGGTGACTTTATGGGTTGAGTGGCCCAAGCCAAGTGCCTTTTTATGGCATAAAGTTATGCAATTCCATTGTATAATTCTATGACATAAATTGGTCACCGGGGTACTCCCCTTCTGATGGAAAAGTTCATATAATTCAAGTTGTATGAGTTTTTCACTCAGAAGAGGAATACCTGGCCACCTCAACGATTTAACATTGGATTTATTCCGGTTGGGTGGGCATGAAGGGGCTCCACCACCACCCGGTTGCCCCTCTTTCATTTGTGGGCCCTGAATGTATTTGGGTAAAGACGAGGTCAACCCCAAATTAGTCTTTCTTGTCAGGTTGCACTTGTTCTCGTAACAAGTCGTAATTCCTTCGTGGAGGTTATCTACAGATTTGCGACTTCGGTCGTCCTCTCGAACTCTGCAAGCAATTCGTGAATGCGAAATGTTTTGTAGTGAGTCCTCGTGCCGGGGAAACAAACCCGCCCCACGACACCGCAATGCTAGCCTGCCAGCGCATTCACGCGTCTCCGGACGAGGGCATTCTCGGCAGGAATCAACACCTTCCTCTGCCGAGGCAGCAGAACATCGCTGCGGTCCTTCACGGACTTTATGGAAACTCGTTATTCACTACAAGTATAGATGTAAGTTTAGCGAGCAACAACACAAGACAAGCATACAAAGTAGTGAAAAGCCTGAAATGTGGTTACCAGCCCAAAACCACGCTCTGTCGTGATGACATCGGCAATATCATCGCTGATAAAATGAAGATAAGGAAAAGATGTGCATCATATTTTAAAAACCTCCGCACAGTTCCAGAGTATCGAAACCTATAAATGTCTGCGGAGAGCGTCCACTGGCTCCACCAACTCTGGATGAAGTTTGTTTCGCCATCAAAGCCCAAAAGAATAATAAAGCGCCGGGCATCGATGAGATTCCAGTGGAGCTCATCAAATATGGTGGCAGTAGTGTTCATAAAGCTATTCACAAAATCATCCAACACATTTGGCAACAAGAACATATGCGGAAAGAGTGGAGCCAATCAATTATATTCCCTATCCACAAAAAAGGTGACAAGTTACAGTGCGAAAATTATAGAGGCATATCACTACTTTGTACGGCGTACAAAATATTTTCAAAAATCTAAAAAAATAAAATCGGATCATACACCAACAGTATTATTGGGGAGTATCAAGGTGGTTTTAAAGCAGGCAGATCGACGAAAGACCAATTGTTTACAGCCAAGCAGGTACTTGAAAAAAGCTGGGAGTTCATCAAATTTTCGTTGACTTCGAACAAGCATATGACAGTATTGATCGTAACGAACTGTATCAAATAATGCTTTTCTTTGGCATCCCAGCATACTTAGTCCGTCTTACCAAAATGACAATGACGTCGACGACCCCCCAAGTCCCCATCAATAACCAACTCACTGATGCCTTTGACACAAATATCGGACTAAAGCAGGGTGATGGGCTGGCCCCATTGCTACGGAGTACGTCGTAAGGAAGCTACCTATCGATACGCAAGGTACATTACTGTACAAGTCAAGCCTAGTAATAGCCTATTTGGATGACATAAATATTTTGTCACGGTCATTAACAATTGCCAAAGAACTTGTCATGAAACTCAACAGCGAACAAAACTAGTAGGGCTACAAATCAATGAAAATAAAGCCTACTTCATGATGCAGTTGAGGAAAAATACTTCAAATATACAAAATATCACACTTCGCGAATAAAATATCGAAAATGTTAGCGGATTTGTGGGTCTAGGCGCCAAAATAACGAAAACGGGTAATGAAAGAGACGAAATACGCCGAAGAATACAGCCCGCAAATAAAATATTTTTTTCAGTTTTGACAATCTTGAAGATAAACACAGGAAAACAACGCCCCAAATATACAAATCTGTGATTAAACCTGTGTTTTGCTACGGGTGTGAAACATGGACCCTAACCCAAGCATCCGCAAATATATTGAACGCCTTTGAGCGACGGGTCCTGAGGCGAATAATTGGAGCGAAGCTAGACGGGGACCAATGGCGAATTCGATACAACCATGAGCTGTATGAAATTTTTGACGACCCGGAGGTCTCAACGATTATAAGACTGCGGAAGCTGCAATAGGCTGGACACATGAATCGTATGGAGGAACAACGGATACCCAAAAAGGTATTCGTTGGGAGAACTGGATGCCGGAGACCAGTAGGGAAACCGAGGAAACTGTAGTGAATTTAAGATTGTTCAAAAGGTCCGTGAAGGACTGCAGCGATGTTCTGCTGCCTCGGCAGAGGAAGGTGTCGGTATCTGCCGAGAATGCCCTCGTCTGGAGACGCGTGAATGCGCTGGCAGGCTAGCATTGCAGTGTCGTGGGGCGGGTTCATTTCCCCAGCACGAGGACCCACTACAAAAAATTTCGCATTCACGAATTGGACTACAGCGTTCAATTATTAGTTCTGGATTTCAATTAGGGTTTCACGAAATGATTGAATTTTGTCTGAATGAAACTAATTGAGAAAGATAAGGTTACTGAAACCTTAGCAAGCATTTAAATGAGAAACAATAATATCAACAATTGTTTGAACTATTCAAACAATTTTTCTCGAAAATTAAGTAGTTTACATCACAGTTGCATTCAGCGTATTCATAGTCGTACGAGTATACGCTAAAATATTAGATATTACACATCGCATTTGACTGAAAATTATTAACGGGTCTAAATTAAACAGCGAGATTTCCACCATTAAATTCACAAAACTTCGATTAAATCACGGCCTGGGGTTCGAGCACTAACCAGGAGGTCCGACACTTGTGAAATATGAATTGGAAATAATGGCTGGCGAAAAACTTCCGCGGAACTAAACTCTGAGTACGTTTTTTTTTGTGGTGGACATTCTCTGACTTGTAATTCGTGCCGAGCAAAAGAAAACCAGTCGCGCAAATTCGTCAAAGGTCCTCGATTCACTTCAAATTGCTACGGAAAATCGAAATCGACTGACTTCTACAAGACGCAAAAAAATGAAAATTTATTTGACTGTTCTTTGTCGCTAGTTCAAATAGATTCGCAAAGGTATCAACTGTACTCAGTAAGCGGAAGGTAATCCAATCACGAATACAAAATAAAGTCTTAGGAGCACTGATAGAGACATGCAATTAAGATTCTACAAGTAATAGTAATTTAACCACTTTCCAAGGATATCCTATGGCACAGCAAAATCGAATTAACAGCGATCACACACCACTCATCGTTGAAAGCGCGACTGTGACTACGATGCATTCCTTCGTGTCTCCATTTACGTCAAGGCATCCCAAATTTGAAGAGCTTGAAACTATATTCCCCGATGACTGACCCTTTTTGGTCTTCCTTGTCTCCATTAAACATGAACGCCATGCAACAATGTACCCGTTTGCGTGAATACACCACTATATGAAGATCACCCACTAGAAACCACCATGAAGCAAGGAACTGCTGCAGCGAACTATCTTCAAGGCGTATGGACGCACTAATTAAATTCAAATATTTGGCAATGTCTTTATTCGCACATTAAGACATCCTCCATTGTACAATTTATCTGACAGTCATTGGCAATGGTTGCGTAATATCTCCACGAAAGCAACTATATCCTTATTTATTTAAAAACAATCAATATGATACGAATTGCTGCATTTCATATTTTCGAAAGTCTGTGCCCGATAATGATCATAACAATTCTTCACTACATCCACTAAAACTGCTCCCCAGTGTTCAAATGTATCATTCTGTTTATTCACACTCACATCAGAATTTTCAGTGCACACAACATAACCCGTTTTCTCGAAAGACTTCCAAGTACATATCAAACAGTAAAATTGATAAGCTGCCTCCACCGAGAGCAAACAATTTTTTTGGGACGTATAATAAACCCCAATCAAACAAACCACCAGTTTGCGAATCAAACACTTCCTGAAAACCTTGAACAAAGGAATATAGGCATTTTGATAACTATGAATTACACGCCGCACAACTGTTCCTTCCACCAGCGGTTGTTCGGGCACATCTCTTTCCAATCCCTCATTGTGAAAACTCACGCGCTTACGGTTTTGATCATAATTCACCTTTCACAGCTTAGATTTCAATTGACGGAATGATCACGCGGTGATTAAGTGTTGGGTCCAAAACCACACAACTTAAAACTTTTCTTTTGAACTCCCCGCTTACCGGCGGCGTATTCCCCTAACCGTACTTTTTCTTCCACCCCTCTAACTAACGCGACGGCTATCCCACTCGTCGTTCAAGTTGCGCGCCCCGTAAAATTTCCTCCGACCTGTTCTAAAAAGTTATTCCTTTGTCTTTATCATCGCTTACACATCCACTGGCAATAGACACGACCCGAAGTCACTACACTGATTCATTCGTATACGTGCATGACGGTCAAGTTCGGAATCGAATTAAATTCTGATCGCGCAAATGTATTCGTGGATGGCGTTTCCGTAATTGTCCGTTATCTTCTAATTTCGATTTAATTAATTCGTACACAAAAGTTCACCTACAATATTTGGAATTCACTTAGTCGAATTGCTTGCAAAACTTTCCTTAATGAAATTATCGCACAAAAACTGTATTTTTTCACCTAAACCCGTCCCGTCTGAAGTAAAACGGAGTATCACACTACAATCCTCACACCGAAACGAACGAGGAAACGTTTTCGCTTTTCATTCACTTCGCCACTCGCCGCGCCAACCGACTCAATGCACTTCGACGATTTTCGCTCGATCATGCGTACTAGGGTGGATCCGAGATGGTGATAATGCACACTCGTTTCGGTTGTTTTTAAAATTTACGTCGTCTTTTGTAGATTCGATTAAGTTATCAATTGAAAGCAATTTTCGTTTATAATGATTAGGCGTAATTAAGAGGGAAAAATCGGAAGAATTAGACAGGCATACGTTAATTACCGACAAACAAAACAATTTTTAATTAATATTATGGTTGGAATGGGTAAAATTTGACAAATTTTAAGGGTTTTAAATGATACAATGATTTTATCGTTCATATAATTTAAGGGGTTAACCGTTTCGTTCTAAGCATTTGTATACCGCGTTACACCGCAATTCGTTAAATTATATTCAAAAGATATTGTAATAAAATCACTACACATTAAAATTATTAAACAGTTTTAGAATTTTGTTTCCCGGGAGTTAAGTACAAAAGACATTTTCTTGACTTATTTTTCATGCGAAAAAAAAAGAGCGAGTGTTGCGATGGGGAAGGTGACTGAATGGTTACTCATTGTTAAATTGAGTTTGTGCTGTGTGCCTGTGGCAGCGCTGGCTTTTAGAGCCCTACTCCTCGATTACTACAAAACGCTGGTCTGACTCGGTTGACGAAGACAGTTCATCGTTACTCGGATTTCGAAATTGGAGGACGCCGTCAATGGACCGAGACAGTTGGAGGCGCTATTTGCAGGAAGCGAAGGCCCGAGAGGGGCTGTAGTGCTAAGAAGAAGAAGAAAGGAGCATTTAATGAGCACTGATTGAAGCGTGGACCTGTAGTTCTGCTTTTATGAGCTCAGTATCTTAGGGCATTTTTGACCCAATCGGCGAGATACTGAAGAGACAGTTACTCAGAGTTTTTTTTTTGAATGCGTTGGAATAATTGAATTTTTTTATCTCTGAGAGCTGATCATGATTTTGGATTAGATGTTCATCAAAAGAATTAGTTCACATTATTTTGTGTGCCTTCTTATACCGATGTATTGAACATAGTCTGGGTGGCACAAAGGACAAAGCGGCGTAATATGAATGCAGATCGCATGAGCGTTATGCGACGAAGAAAGAGTGATGGAGAGAGTGGTAGGGAATGGAGGTATTAAAACAAAATGTTCTCATTCCTTTCCTTAAAGAAGTCTACTACTCTATTCGTACCCCGTTGATCTGTAAATTGCGTTCTAGAAGTTTGTGCCGGGAATATATAATGACTTGATCGTTACTTGGGTTGAACATCACTCCAAGGATTTCACTAACACTAACGAAGATATTAATTTTAATTTGCAATGCTTCCACCATTTCCAATAGGGTTGCTTCCATTTTGCAGAATGATAAAGCTATTTGCATATTACAGGATCATCGTCATCGATATTATGCAAGATATTGTTAGATATACGTACATTAAAAAAAAAGAGGCTCAGAATGCCACCCTGTGACAGAACATTTATGACCGTTTCTCTTTCATCATTAAGTGGAAATATTCTATTACTAAATAGTTCTCTAATCCAGTTAATATAAAATTTGTTAATGTTTGTTTTGAGAAGGGAATATTTCAAAGTATAAAGATTCACGATCTCATATGCATTTGGAATATCTATTTTGACCGCAATCTTAAATTTAGCTCCGTGTTCTTTCACCAGTCCTGGTATGAGAGTGTTCAGGCAGGAGGACGTGGACTTATGTTTTCTTTATATGGAGCAATGTGAGAAGAGGATCTCATTGCCCTCTGTCATCTTGTCTATCTTCATATATATTTATTTATTGTCTTTGTTAGAATGCTAATCAATGCTATATGTTTGTATTTATTTAAATTATTTGGCTTCAATATTGAACTAATTTTATAGGTCTACAAGACTCAGGGATCCTGCATACGGAGATTGCATTATTACACGCTTGCAACAAGATTTGCGGGTATTTGTCAGCAAGTGCTCTCATTTTTTTGTAGTTGACATGGTCTATTCTCTTCAAACTATCTTTTTCTTTTTTTAATGTTCTTGATTGCTCGTGACCACCAGTATTTTTGCTGTAATTGATTTTTTCTGTTTTGTATTGTTGTTTATTATCTGACCCATATTTCGTATTGTTTCTTAGAAATTTCCACTGAACATCTCTGTAATGATGTCATTTTTTATATCATGTTCTTAATAAAACAGATTTGTCATATGTTTGGGTCCATGTTGATCACGATCTGAATTAGGGAATGTACGCTGTAGTAAAAATCTTCTTTGACCTCTCTCCACTGTGTTAATTCGAACGGGTCGTTTGACGCAGTAACGCCATGAGTCGAAACCTTCCGTGTGCCGTTACTATTTACTCTTTTGAAAGTGTAAGTATCTGCGTTGAGGATTATTAGCCTTAAGTTTTCCACTCATTCAAGGAAAAATGGTCCTTTGGTGTTTGTTTTATTGTCTCTCCATCTGGTGTTCCCCACATTCAGGTCGCAACCTATTACTATCAGTTTGATTCGATCTAGTTAGTCTTTTATCCTAGTCATTTCATATTTGAAGGAAGATATTGTTACATGTACAAATAATTCTGCGAGCTACTGTCGCAATTGTTTTCACAACAATGAAGAACACGAATTCACTCGAAACCACGAGAACCCAACAAGCATGGTCAACATCTGCAAGTGACGTCACTCCATTCATGAATTTGCTCGAATCTACCAGGTACCTCTCGGTAGAACATTCGCTAATAAACGAGAAATGGGTGAATAGGTAGAGACCAAAACTGACTTTAGATAGGAAGCCATATGGTAGCAATTTGCATATGTATTAGTCGGCCTACTATGGACAAGCTTCCGGTAGCTGTCACCCAACCGCGGCGTTAGTAAATGCTTATATTTCGTAATATATACTATTTTCCGAATAAAAAACGTGCGGAACGCATTCCGTGCATGCTATAAATTCACTTTGTATAGCCCACTGTACTCCTAAACTTTTCAAGACGAGCAAATGAAGCACACGTTTTGCACCTTCGACTGACAGCTCAGCGTTGAGATGTAAACAAACTCCTATAAATTTACTTTGGAAGGCGATAAAAACTAAACGGGTATAAGTACTGAAATAATTTTCACTTCACTAGGAGCGCTATTGTGTTCTCCGCGGGCCATCAGGATTTCACTGTAGAAATCCTCCTCAAACCGTGCAAAACTTCGAATTTTCGTTGGCACCTCCATAATTCCTCATATACCGCCATGTAAGTTAGCCAGCAAAGTCGGCCTACTAATGGTCATGTGTGTGGTAGTAAGCGCTGCTGCCATATGGCTTCCTATCCAACGTCAGTTTTGGTAGAGACCCTATATAAAGGCGAGCTGAATGAATGGGGGGTTCATCATTCATTCAACCGCGACAAGAAGTGCGAAAGAAAAGTGTGTTTCGTAATAGTGAAGTGATTTAGAAGACAATTGCGATAATAAATTTATGGACAAGTGTTAGAATCTTAATAGTGAAAATTAAAATTAGTGAAAGTGTTAACCGATTATTGTGCATTTTATTAAATAAACTCTTTTAACTCAAATTAAAAGACATTGCGTTTTCACTTTCCCGGAACGTTAAAATTATAGGCCGCGAACCAATAACACGCGACAGTGGTGTCGAGAAGTGAGATTAAAATTTTGGAAGTGAAAACGTTTAAACAATTTTAAAGTGCACAATTGTGAAAATTAACGTGGAAAAATAGCCGAAAAAATAAAAATGCCAGGAAATTTACACCTAAAGATTAATCAATTGAGCATATCGGAGCTCAAAGAGGAGTTGGAACAAAGAAATCTGGCTACACAAGGTACAAAGGCCATATGGATTGCACGCATGCGTGATGCGATCGAGTCGGAAGGCGGGAATCTGGATTCGGGTGAGCTCTCAGCTGCAGAAAAAGGCGCAGAAGGTGGTGAAGCCGAAACACCAAAGCCAAAGGAACCAGAAAATGCGCTGATGCAAATGTTGATGCTGATGCAGCAAGAGCAGCGAAAACAGTCATCCAATTTAACTGTGAAGCTAAATGAACAATCAGCGAAGCTTAGTGAACAATCAGCGCAGCTAAATGAACAGACATCCAGTTTAGCTGCGAAGCTCAATGAACAATCAGCGAAGCTAGACCAACAAGCGCTCGAAATCAAAGCGGACATCACACAGAAGCTGGAAAAACAGTCAACCGAAACAAAAGCGGAGCTCAGTAGTCTCAACAACCAAATTAAATGCGTCGAGGAGAAGGTATACCAGGTCGAGGAGAGAATCAACCTTGAGATCAGCCAGGTCAACCCTGAGATGGAAAAAGTGAAAAAGGACTTGGAAGCAGCGAAGGCAGGAGTAATCGCCTCACCAGCCCCAATTATAACCGCAGCGCAAAGCTCATCTAGAAATGTGCAAGCACCAATATTCGATGGGCAAACGGTCTGGACTATTTACAAAACCCAGTTCGAAGCAGCCGCTCGCATAAATCACTGGGATGAGCAGGAACGAGCAACTGCATTGATTCTTGCTCTAAGAGGCCCAGCTGCCGAGCTGTTGCAGACGATCCCCGTTGAATCGCACTCAAACTCGAATGCTATAATGAATGCGCTCGACATGCGTTATGGAGATGATCATCTAAAGCAGATTTATCGGTCACAGCCAAGGTATCGGGTGCAGAAGTCTGGTGAAACCCTACAGCAGCTAGCCCAAGACATTGAGCGACTAGCACTTTTGGCTTATCCAGCCTACGACCCAGAACGTCGAGATGATGCAGCGACAGAAGCATTCATCAGCGCACTAAAGGACCCGGAATTGCAACAAGCCGTGCGTTTAGCTCAAAAGCAAACGGTTAAGGACGTATTGGCTTACAGTCTGAACTTTGAGGCAGCGAAAAATGTGACTCGTACCACTGCCCGGGTTCGTGAGGTGGTGACAGACGAGTGCAGGTGTGAGCGCGTGGAAATTGAGTGAGACCCGCATGTAAATGGTGCGCCTAGATGCTGGAATTGCGGAGAGAAGGGGCACCTGCAAAGAGACTGCAAGAAACAAAGAAAACCGAGCTATTGTCTAGGGTGTGCAGCTAGGAGGAGATCCAGACCGTGCCAGGAGCCCAGAATGGAAGCCCTTCAAACAGAGGGGTCGGGAAACATGTAAGAGCCAACTTCGTGGGGCAGAGGTTGGCTAGGAGGATCGACGTCCCCAGCACCACCATCACCGTGTCAAGACTACATCGTGGGGAAGCGGACTTATGCCTTCCGGGTCAAGTTGACGGAGAACACTGCACCATAACAATCGACACTGGTGCAACCCGATCGATTATCCGACCAGACCTAGTTAGACAGCAACAACTTCACAAGGGCAGAATTTTCTCACTACGGACAGCTACGGGAGAAACTGCACCTGTTCATGGAGAGGTCAACCTCCAGATACAGTTGGCAGACCTTGTGTTCCGACATAATTTTCTGGTCGCGAACATTATGGATGACTGCATTTTCGGAATGGATTTTCTGCGACCACATGGAATCACGTTGGACTTGGGCAAACGTGTATTGAAATGGCAGAATGTAGAAGTACTGATGGAGGATCCCAGCGTCCAAATTCCCAAGATGAATGTAGTGGTATGTACTGACACGGATGTACCGAATTCTTCCGAAAGCATTGTATGGGCCAAGCTTGATGGTGATTCTGGAGACGACCGATCTTATCTGATAGAGCCAACGAAGACGTCCACATTGCGCAGTTTGATTGTAGGACGAAGCCTTGTAAGATCTTTAAGGAACGGATATGTGCCGGTTAGAGTCCTTAACACCGCAGACTCAACCACGAGCATCAAAGCGGGAGAAGTCATCGGCAGCTGCCAGCCTGTTTCCACCATCACCTCTTTGGAAGCTACTCACAACCATCATTGGAAAAGGAGGCAAGACACAGGCAAAGCCAGGGAATCCACGTCTGCAATATTGAAGCAAGTCAAATTGCCGGTGCAGCTATTCAAACGAGCCTCTGATCTGGTCACCAAGTACAGTGACATCTTCTCAACAAGCCCGGATGACCAAGGCCGAACGAGTTTGGTTACTCACGTCATAGATACACAGGGAGCCAAGCTGATTCGACAAGCACCAAGACGTCTCCCTATAGCCAAACAAGGAGAAGTGAGCGCGCTGATCTCGGACATGGAAAAACAAGGCATTATTGAACCTTCTGTAAGTCCATGGGCCGCGCCTGTAGTTCTAGTCAAGAAAAAGGATGGTAGCACTCGTTTTTATGTCGACTATAGGCAGCTTAACGACGTCACTAAGAAAGATAGTTACCTACTCCCACGCATCGATGACATCATGGACACTTTAGCCGACGCAAAATGGTTTTCTACACTCGATCTCAAGAGTGGCTACTGGCAGGTAGAAATTGACAAGAAGGACCGAGAGAAGACCGCATTTTCAGTTGGGACTGGATTGTGGCAATTTGTGGTGATGCCGTTTGGGCTTTGCAATGCTCCAGCCACTTTCGAACGCTTGATGGAATATGTGCTACGTGGTCTAACCTGGAAAACCTGCTTGGTATACCTAGATGACATCATCGTCATCGGTAGAACGTTCGAAGAGCATGTGCGGAATTTAGAAGAGGTTTTCTCCCGATTACGACTGGCAAATTTGAAACTTAGTCCCGAGAAGTGTACTCTTTTCGCAGATGAAGTAAAATACCTGGGACACGTCGTATCAGCAGAAGGGGTCAAAACAGACCCTGAGAAAATTGAAGCCGTGAAAAGCTGGCCAACACCAAACAACAAGCGCCAACTACGAAGTTTTCTGGGTCTGGCGACCTACTATCGAAGATTCGTCAAAGACTTTGCCAAAATAGCTAAGTGTCTCCATCAGCTAACCGAGAAAAATCGTCCGTATGTCTGGAATGAACAATGCCAGACAGCCTTTGAGACCCTGAAGGAAAAGCTGTGTGAATCACCCGTGCTGGCGTATCCGAAACCCGGAAAAATGTTTGTAGTTGACACCGATGCAAGCAACGGCGGTATTGGAGCTGTACTCTCCCAGCAGATCAATGGCGAAGAAAGAGTCCTCTCTTATTACAGTCGAGTTCTTTCAAAAACTGAGAGGAACTACTGTGTGACCAGGAAGGAGCTATTGGCTATAATAGAGGCCACCAAGCAGTTCCACAAGTATCTATATGGCCAGAAATTTGTTCTTCGAACGGACCATGCATCACTGAGATGGTTGCTCAACTTCAAAAACCCCGAGGGACAAGTTGCGAGATGGATCGAAAGATTGCAGTCATACGACTACGAAATTGTTCATCGGAAGGGCGGAGTTCATGGAAATGCTGACGCCCTATCCCGCCGTCCATGTCCAGCTAACTGCAAGCATTGCCGACGGATTGAGGAAAAGGAACCGCTCGTTGATCTGCGATTGATAACGGCGGAATTCGATGAAGGTTGGTCATCGGAGGAGATTCAAAACGCCCAGTTAGCCGATGAAGACATCGGACCATTGCTCGTATGGAAGGAGACGACTGGGCGACCTGAGTGGAAAGACGTTTCAATGCATGGCGCAACCCTGAAAAGCTATTGGGCACAATGGAACTCCCTTCAGGCGGAGGGTGGCGTACTCAAGCGAAAATGGGAAACGGCGGATGGTAGCTCCTATAGAATGCAAACTATGCTTCCCAAAAGCCGAATCCACGATGTGGTTAAGGAAATGCATGAAGGATCCTCGGGAGGCTACCTTGGTGTTAACAAGACCTTAGCGAAATTGCGGGAAAGATTCTACTGGCTCCACGCTCGAGAAGACGTAGAGGACTGGTGTCGCAGATGCACAATTTGCGCTTCCGTCAAAGGCCCAAAGTGACGACTGAGAGGACAAATGCAAACCTATAACGTGGGGGTACCGTTTGAAAGGATTGCTGTTGACATCGCAGGACCCTTTCCTGAATCTGAATGGGGAAATCGATATACGCTGGTTGTAGCCGATTATTTCAGCAAGTGGCCCGAGGTCTACCCCATTCCCAACCAGGAAGCAACTACCGTAGCTGAACAGCTAGTGTTAAATTGGGTCAGTAGGTACGGCGTACCTTGCGAATTACATTCGGATCAAGGCCGAAACTTTGAGTCACTAGTTTTTGGCGAAATGTGCGAGCTGCTCGGTATACGGAAAACGAGGACAACACCGCTGCATCCCCAATCCGATGGAATGGTCGAACGTTTAAACGGCACGCTCAATAAACACCTTGCCAAGATGGTTGACGAGAACCAAAGGGACTGGGACCGACATATCCCACTATTTTTGATGGCGTACAGAGCTGCCGAACATGCATCGACGGGCCAAGCCCCAGCCAAAGTCATTTTTGGAAAGACTATTCGTCTGCCAGCTGATATAAAGTTTGAAACACCCCCCGAGGAACCCCAAACGATCTCGGAGTACGCAAGTGATCTAAGACAACGGTTGAACCAGATACATCGGACAGTGCGAAAACACCTCGAATCGGCTACTGACCGCATGAAGACCAGGTATGATCTAAAGGCTAATTCTACTGGCTTCCAGCAAGATGACTTGGTGTGGCTATATAACCCGCAACGGCGAAAGGGTAGGTCTCCAAAGTTGCAACATAACTGGGAGGGACCATACCGAGTCACAAAGCGAATCAACGACGTCGTATATCGCATACAGGAACACCGTAAACCGAGAGCCAAAATGAAAATCGTGCATCTGGACCGTCTTGCCCCATATTACATCCAGGGAGAATTGACTACAACTGGCGACACATCTTTTCGGGGCGAAAAGAACTGAGGTGGGGGCAGTGTTACATGTACAAATAATTCTGCGAGCTACTGTCGCAATTGTTTTCACAACAATGAAGAACACGAATTCACTCGAAACCACGAGAACCCAACAAGCATGATCAACATCTGCAAGTGACGTCACTCCATTCATGAATTTGCTCGAATCTACCAGGTACCTCTCGGTAGAACATTCGCCAATAAACGAGAAATGGGTGAATAGGTAGAGACCCTATATAAAGGCGAGCTGAATGAATGGGGGGTTCATCATTCATTCGACCGCGACAAGAAGTGCGAAAGAAAAGTGTGTTTCGTAATAGTGAAGTGATTTAGAAGACAATTGCGATAATAAATTTATGGACAAGTGTTAGAATCTTAATAGTGAAAATTAAAATAAGTGAAAGTGTTAACCGATTATTGTGCATTTTATTAAATAAACTCTTTTAACTCAAATTAAAAGACATTGCGTTTTCACTTTCCCGGAACGTTAAAATTATAGGCCGCGAACCAATAACACGCGACAATATACATAATTTGCCCGGAAGATGCGTAGATTGAAACTAGAATTAAATTTGATTTAAAATAATGTGCCTCTAGCGTTACAGCTTCTAGATTTCTGTTAATATGTAACGGTCTCTATATGATGTCTTTATGAATTAGCAAGCACACTCCCCTCCTATATCACTTCTTAATATGTTGACTATCAAGTTGTAATGTATATATTTTGTGTTAGTGAAGATTGAAGTGAAGCTACGGATAAAAAGGTGTAGCCTAGGTCCCGCGGGTTTTGTTCAGGTCGTCCACAAGGCCTTGCCAGCAGCGGCTCTGCTGCTTTTAATAAATTGGAGAAGGCAACGCTTCACCATTTTTCGTACTCACAGAGCCTCTTGCCGAAGCTACCACTCCTTTGGCTAAATAGCGATAATCTAGTTGACCACTAGGACACTGATGACTTTCCGTGCCACGGTTACAAAATTGGGAACGGACAACTGTAGTGAATTTAATGTTTCCAAAGTCCGTAAAGGACCGCAGCGATGTTCTGCTGCCTCGGCAGAAGAAGATGAAAATATCTGCCGAGAATGCCCTCGTCTAGGGACGCGTGAATGCGCTGGCAGGCTAGCGTTGCGGTGTCGTGGGGCGGGTTCATTTCCTCAGCACGAGGACCCACTACAAAAAATTTCGCCCTCACGAATTCGATGGTCAATTGACCAAGAGGCGACCGAAGTCGCAAAAAGTGTAGATAACTACACCGAGGGAGAAAGTACTTATTCCGAGAACAAGTGGAACCTGAAAAAAAAGGCGGACTTGGGGTAATCTCATCATTACCCGACGAAGCTCATGGCCCACAAATGAAGGAAGGGCAACCGGGTGGTGATGGAGCCCCTTCGCACCCACCCAACCGGAATAAATCCATATTTTTGTTGCAGTGGCTAGGTATTCCTCTTCTGAGTGGAAAACTCATACAACTTGACTTGTATAAACTTTCCCATCAGAAGGGGGGTACCCCGGTGACCAATTTATGCCATAGAATTATACAATTCAATTGCATAACGCTATGCCATAAAGAGGCACTCTGTTTGGGCCACTCAACCCGCGATGTCACCTGAAACAAAAAAGAATTAGTTATGTACCCGGCGGCTGGCTCATATTTTTAGGGGGCAGCCTGCCACCGTACCGGGTCCTATACCCGGTCAGAATTTTGGGAAAGGAAAGACCGAAGGTACATTTTAATTCTTATACATCTTTATTGTTATTCCTTCTCAAGCAATTGTTTTTTCAAATCCCGCAGGACGTAGAGGGTCATAAAAAAGTTATTTGCTTTTTTTTTAAATGATTGGTATGCAAATAAAAATTATGTGCAAAATCTGATGCGCAAAGGTATATATATAAAACGGATCGCAAAAAAAAATATATATTGTCGCGTGTTATTGGTTCGCGGCCTATAATTTTAATGTTCCGGGAAAGTGAAAACGCAATATCTTTTAAATTAAATTAAAAGAGTTTATTTGATCACAAATATGCACAATAATCAGTTTAACACTTGCACTCATTTTAATTTTCTCTATTAAAATTCTAACACTTGTCCATAAATTTCTTATCGCAATTGTCATCTAAATCACTTCACTGTTAAGAAAATCACTTCCCACACACTATCGCAGTTCTTATCGCGGTCGAATGAATGAATGAATTCCCCCATTCATTCAGCTCGCCATTATATAGGGTCTCTACCTATTCACCCATTTCTCGTACATTATCGAATGTTCTACCGAGAGGTACCTGGTAGATTCGAGCAAATTAATGAATGGAGTGACGTCACTTGCAGATGCTGATCATGCTTGTTGGGTTCTCGTGGGTTCGAGTAAATTCATTTGTTGACGTTCTTAATGATTATGAAAACAATTGCGACAGTAGCTCGCAGAATTATTTGTACATGTAATTATTAGTACATGTAACACTGCCCCCACCTCAGTTCTTTTCGCCCCGAAAAGATGTGTCGCTATTTGTAGTCAATTCTCCCTGGGTGTAATATGGGGCAAGACGGTCCAGATGCACGATTTTTATTTTAGCTCTCGGCTTACGATGTTCCTGTATTCGGTATACGACGTCGTTGATTCGCTTTGTAACTCGGTATGGTCCCTCCCAATTATGTTGCAACTTTGGGGACCTACCCTTTCGCCGTTGCGGGTTATAAAGCCACACCAAGTCATCTTGCTGGAAGCCAGTAGAATTAGCCTTTAGATCATACCTGGTCTTCATGCGGTCAGTAGCCGATTCGAGGTGTTTTCGCACTGTCCGATGTATCTGGTTCAACCGTTGTCTTAGATCACTTGCGTACTCCGAGACCGTTTGGGGTTTCTCAGGGGTTGTTCCGAACTTTATATCGGCTGGCAAACGAATAGTCTTTCCAAAAATGACTTTGGCTGGGGCTTGGCCCGTCGATGCATGTTCAGCGGCTCTATACGCCATTAAAAATAGTGGGATATGTCGGTCCCAGTCCCTTTGGTTCTCGTCAACCATTTTGGCCAGGTGTTTATTGAGCGTGCCGTTTAAACGTTCGACCATTCCATCGGATTGGGGATGCAGCGGTGTTGTCCTCGTTTTCCGTATTCCGAGCAGCTCGCACATTTCGCCAAAAACTAGTGACTCAAAGTTTCGGCCTTGATCCGAATGTAGTTCGCCAGGTACGCCGTACCTACTGACCCAATTTAACACTAGCTGTTCAGCTACAGTAGTTGCTTCCTGGTTGGGAATGGGGTAGGCCTCGGGCCACTTGCTGAAATAATCGGCTACAACCAGCGTGTATCGATTTCCCCATTCAGATTCAGGAAAGGGTCCTGCGATGTCAACAGCAATCCTTTCAAACGGTACCCCCACGTTATAGGTTTGCATTTGTCCTCTCAGTCGTCGCTTTGGGCCTTTGACGGAAGCGCAAATTGTGCATCTGCGACACCAGTCCTCTACGTCTTCTCGAGCGTGGAGCCAGTAGAATCTTTCCCGCAATTTCGCTAAGGTCTTGTTAACACCAAGGTGGCCTCCCGAGGATCCTTCATGCATTTCCTTAACCACATCGTGGATTCGGCTTTTGGGTAGTATAGTTTGCATCCTATAGGAGCTGCCATCCACCGTTTCCCATTTCCGCTTGAGTATGCCACCCTCCACCTGAAGGGAGTTCCATTGTGCCCAATAGCTTTTCAGGGTTGCGCCATGTGTTGAAACGTCTTTCCACTCAAGTCGCCCAGTCGTCTCCTTCCATACGAGCAATGGTCCGATGTCTTCATCGGCTAGCTGGGCATTTCGAATCTCCTCCGATGACCAACCTTCATCGAATTCGGCCGTTATCAGTCACAGATCAACGGGCGGTTCCTTTTCCTCAATCCGTCGGCAATGCTTGCAGTTAGCTGGACATGGGCGACGAGATAGGGCGTCAGCATTTCCATGAACTCCGCCCTTTCGATGAACAATTTCGTAGTCGTATGACTGCAATCTTTCGATCCATCTCGCAACTTGTCCCTCGGGGTTTTTGAAGTTAAGTAGCCATCTCAGCGATGCATGGTCCGTTCGAAGAACAAATTTCTGGCCATATAGGTACTTGTGGAACTGATTGGTGGCCTCTATTATAGCCAATAGCTCCTTCCTGGTCACACAGTAGTTCCTCTCACTTTTTGAAAGAACTCGACTGTAATACGAGAGGACTCTTTCTTCGCCATTGATCTGCTGGGAGAGTACAGCTCCAATACCGCTGTTGCTTGCATCGGTGCCAACTACAAACATTTTTCCGGGTTTCGGATACGCCAGAACGGGTGATTCACATAGTTTTTCCTTCAGGGTCTCAAAGGCTGTCTGGCATTGTTCATTCCAGACATACGGACGATTTTTCTCGGTTAGCTGATGGAGACACTTAGCTATTTTGGCAAAGTCTTTGACGAATCTTCGATAGTAGGTTGCCAGACCCAGGAAACTTCGTAGTTGGCGTTTGTTGTTTGGTGTTGGCCAGCTTTTTACGGCTTCAATTTTCTCAGGGTCTGTTTTGACCCCTTCTGCTGATACGACGTGTCCCAGGTATTTTACTTCAGCTGCGAAAAGGGTACACTTCTCGGGACTAAGTTTCGAATTTGCCAGTCACAGTCGGGAGAAAACCTCTTCTAAATTCCGCACATGCTCTTCGAACGTTCTACCGATGACGATGATGTCATCTAGGTACACCAAGCGGGTTTTCCAGGTTAGACCGCGTAGCACGTATTCCATCAAGCATTCGAAAGTGGCTGGAGCATTGCAAAGCCCAAACTGCATCACCACAAATTGCCACAATCCGGTCCCAACTGAAAATGCGGTCTTCTCTCGGTCCTTCTTGTCAAGTTCTACCTGCCAGTAGCCACTCTTGAGATCGAGTGTAGAAAACCATTTTGCGTCGGCTAAAGTGTCCATGATGTCATCGATGCGTGGGAGTGGGTAACTATCTTTCTTAGTGACGTCGTTAAGCTGCCTATAGTCGACATAAAAACGAGTGCTACCATCCTTTTTCTTGACTAGAACTACAGGCGCGGCCCATGGACTTACAGAAGGTTCAATAATGCCTTGTTTTTCCATGTCCGAGATCAGCGCGCTCACTTCTCCTTGTTTGGCTATAGGGAGACGTCTTGGTGCTTGTCGAATCAGCTTGGCTCCCTGTGTATCTATGACGTGAGTAACCAAACTCGTTCGGCCTTGGTCATCCGGGCTTGTTGAGAAGATGTCACTGTACTTGGTGACCAGATCAGAGGCTCGTTTGAATAGCTGCACCGGCAATTTGACTTGCTTCAATATTGCAGACGTGGATTCCCTGGCTTTGCCTGTGTCTTGCCTCCTTTTCCAATGATGGTTGTGAGTAGCTTCCAAAGAGGTGATGGTGGAAACAGGCTGGCAGCTGCCGATGACTTCTCCCGCTTTGATGCTCGTGGTTGAGTCTGCGGTGTTAAGGACTCTAACCGGCACATATCCGTTCCTTAAAGATCCTACAAGACTTCGTCCTACAATCAATCTGCGCAATGCGGATGTCTTCGTTGGCTCTATCAGATAAGATCGGTGGTCTCCAGAATCACCATCAAGCTTGGCCCGTACAATGCTTTCGGAAGAATTCGGTACATCAGTGTCAGTACATACCACTACATTCATCTTGGGGACTTGGACGCTGGGATCCTCCATCAGTACTTCGACATTCTGCCATTTCAATACACGTTTGCCCAAGTCCAACGTGATTCCATGTGGTCGCAGAAAATCCATTCCGAGAACGCAGTCATCCATAATGTTCGCGACCAGAAAATTATGTCTGAACACGAGGTCTCCCAACTGTATCTGGAGGTTGACCTCTCCATGAACAGGTGCAGTTTCTCCCGTAGCTGTCCGTAGTGAGAAAATTCTGCCCTTGTGAAGTTGTTGCTGTCTAACTATGTCTGGTCGGATAATCGATCGGGTTGCACCAGTGTCAATTGTTATGGTGCAGTGTTCTCCGTCAATTTGACCCGGAAGGCATAAGTCCGCTTCCCCACGATGTAGTCTTGACACGGTGATGGTGGTGCTGGGGACGTCGATCCTCCTAGCCAACCTCTGCCCCACGAAGTTGGCTCTTACATGTTTCCCGACCCCTCTGTTTGAAGGGCTTCCATTCTGGGCTCCTGACTCGGTCTGGATCTCCTCCTAGCAGCACACCCTAGACAATAGCTCGGTTTTCTTCGCTTCTTGCAGTCTCTTTGCAAGTGCCCCTTCTTTCCGCAATTCCAGCATCTAGGCGCACCATTTACATGCGGGTCTCGCTCAATTTCCACGCGTTCACACCTGCACTCGTCTGTCACTACCTCACGAACCCAGGCAGTGGTACGAGTCACATTTTTCGCTGCCTCAAAGTTCAGACTGTAAGCTAATGCGTCCTTAACCGTTTGCTTTTGAGCTAAACGCACGGCTTGTTGCAATTCGGGGTCCTTTAGTGCGCTGATGAATGCTTCTGTCGCTGCATCATCTCGACGTTCTGGGTCGTAGGCTGGGTACGCCAAAAGTGCTAGTCGCTCAATGTCTTGGGCTAGTTGCTGCAAGGTTTCACCAGTCTTCTGCACCCGATGCCTTAGCTGTGACCGATAAATCTGCTTTAGATGATCGTCTCCATAACGCATGTCGAGCGCATTCATTATAGCATTCGGGTTTGAGTGTAATTCAACGGGGATCGTCTGCAACAGCTCGGCAGCTGGGCCTCTTAGAGCAAGAATCAATGCAGTTGCTCGTTCCTGCTTATTCCAGTGATTTATGCGAGCGGCTGCTTCAAACTGGGTTTTGTAAATAGTCCAGACCGTTTGCCCGTCGAATATTGGTGCTTGCGCATTTCTAGATGAGCTTTGCGCTGCGGTTATAAATGGGGCTGGTGAGGCGGCTACTGCTGCCTTCGCTGCTTCCAAGTCCTTTTTCACTTTTTCCATCTCATGGTTGATTCTCTCCTCGACCTGGCTGATCTCAAGGTTGATTCTCTCCTCGACCTGGTATACCTTTTCCTCGACGCATTTAATTTGGCTGTTGAGACTACTGAGCCCCGCTTTTATTTCGGTTGACTGTTTTTGCAAATCCGCCTTGATTTCAATCGCTTGTTGGTCCATTTTTGCTGATTGTTCATTTAGCTTCGCAGCTAAACTGGATGTCTGATCATTTAGCTGCGCTGATTGTTCATTTAGCTTCGCAGCTAAACTGGATGTCTGTTCATTTAGCTGCGCTGATTGTTCATTTAGTTTCGATGATTGTTCATTTGACTTCGCTGATTGTTCATTTAACTTCGCTGATTATTCATCTAGCTTCGTAGTTAAATTGGACGACTGTTGTCGCTACTCTTGCTGCATCAGCATTAACATTTGCATCAGCGCATTTTCTGGTTCCTTTAGTTTTTTTATTTCTGCTTCACCACCTTCTGCGCCTTTTTCTGCATTTGAGGGCTCACCCGAATCCAGATACGCGCCTTCCGATTCAATTGCGTCACGCAAGCGTGCAATCAGTGTGGCCTTTGTACCTTGCGTAGCCAGGTTTCGCTGTTCCAACTCTTCCTTAGGCTCCGACATGGTCAATTCATTAATTTTTAAGTTTAAGCTTTAAGAAACTTCGTTTTAAGTTCATAAATTTCTTATCGCAATTGTCTTCTAAATCACTTCACTATTAAGAAAATCACTTCCCACACACTATCGCAGTTCTTATCACGGTCGAATGAATGAATGAACCCCCCCATTCATTCAGATCGCCATTATATAGGGTCTCTACCTATTCACCCGTTTCTCGTACATTGGCGAATGTTCTACCGAGAGGTACCTGGTAGATTCGAGCAAGTTAATGAATGGAGTGACGTCACTTGCAGATGTTGATCATGCTTGTTGGGTTCTCGTGGGTTCGAGTAAATTCATTTGTTGACGTTCTTAATGATTATGAAAACAATTGCGACAGTAGCTCGCAGAATTATTTGTACATGTAATTATTTGTACATGTAACAATATATATATATATATATATATATATATATATATATATATATATATATATATATATATATATATATATATATATATATATAACCAAATATGCAAAAAAAGAGATATATAGATATATATATACATACATATATATATATATATATATATATATATATATATATATATATATATGTATATATATATATATATATATATATATATATATATATATACAACAAAATATGCAAAAATATATGTATCTAACAAAATATGCAAAAAAATATGCAAAAATATATGTATCTAACAAAATATGCAAAAAAAAATATGCAAAAATATATGTATCTAACAAAATATGAAAAAATATATGTATCTAACAAAATATGAAAAAATAGATGTATCTATAACAAAATATGAAAAAATATATGTATCTATCAAAATATGAAAAAATATATGTATCTATAACAAAATATGCAAAAAAAATATATATATAACAAAATAAAAGGGTACTCACCCAAACATCCTCGTCGGGCGCCCGCTGATGATGTGGGTGGTCCTGAAATTCAAATTTTTCCTTTTAAGGTTGTTACGAGTGCTTATGCACAATTTGTTCACTTCCGTTATAGCTACTTTTCGACTACACAGCTAGCAAGCCCGTCGGCTGCATCCTAAAGCAGGCAATTACAACATTGAATGAATGCAAGAAAAAAAAACAGCTGATTAACCCTGTTCGCGTCCAGGCCAACGCTGCTGTTCAATCTTATTCTCGAAAAACAGCTACCTATTTTGCAGGTTTTACGAGTTGATCCGTCTTAATAACTTCCTGGCGCTCTTGCTGTACGGTAAATGTTATTCTATCGATTATTTAAACAAGTCGTTTGTGGAAATTAATCGTCTCGATTATTTTTGACAAGTTGTTTAAAGTAATTATTAGAGTAGAAAATCCATTGCATATCCAGGCTTCCAAAATTTTAACAATAGTATTTACATAAGGGCCCAACACTATTGTTGCAGACAATCAGTCGACTGTTTTTGCGTCGCAGAAAATAGTTCCACTCACTTCCAACCGTCAATCTGCGCCAAAGGCAAATAAGGCTTATCACCTGAAGGCGAACACTGTGCTATCGCTGAACTACACGAATCATAAACCGATCACTTAATGGACACGGAATGAAAATCAGATTCGGCTAAACAATTCCTTTGTTTTTCTTTTCGTTGACTGTGATATTCAAAACTCCGACTAAGATATTCACCGCATAGAAAGATAGGAAAGAGTGGCTTATCTGATTTCAATTTTGGAGTATATACGTTAAGGAACAAACAATCTTCAGATCCAACAAAGTCGGATACTATTGGATCATTATGAAATGATTTATTTCTTTCATTCCTGCAATCAATAGTTGCTTCAGGGAATTTATCTAGAGGAACTGGAGGCTTGAATCTTAGTTTCCCTGTTGGTGGATGTGCATATGGAATGCCTTTAAAAGAATAATATGATCCCCCGTTTGAAAACACTTCTTTCTGTCCAATTACTCCTCCTTGCTTGCAATCCGCCTGTACGGGATCGAGTCCCAATCTCTTCTCCTTTCCATACACTTGATTCACCCACACAAGAACCGCTCACGCTCCGTTCGCGTCGCTATAAACTCTCCATCCCTTTCATTCCCTTTTTAAAATGTTACGGTTCTCCTTTCCGACCGGCCAAGTCCATTCTACGCGGATACCACCACATGCGCGCCCTGTCAAAATCTCGAATCGTCCCAGATTAATCTTAAAGGGCTGCGTTCGTTGTGATCAAATTGTAGGGAAATTGATGTCCCATACAATTTGTTCAAAGCAGCTGGTTTTTCGTTTGTTTAGTTGATCTGGGACATATTATGCCTGAATTTCCTTTAACCCTTTGCCGGTGCCGAATAATCGAGTAGTTTTAGTTGTGCGGAAAAAAAATAAAAAAAATAAAATAAGAGAAAAAAAAATTTATAAATTGACATAAATAACATTTGAATTCTATGTGAAGTTATCCAATAATTTAAAGAGGAAGAAAAAAAAGATAGTAAATTTAACCAACTGCTTGATTACTACAGGGCAGCTAATTTTCTCGCGATCCCAAGGCGACGAGGATTGCGAAAAAGGAGCTGAAGGATCTTTCAGGGTACCATGGGTTGTCTTCGGCGTCAGGACACGAGGTGACGAACAATAAAAGAAAAACACAATTGACAGACGGACGGACTGACTTATGTTTATGTTTGGCCGGAAGTATACAACCCTTGCGCGTTTTTGAAAATATATGCGCACGGACAAAACAGACGTGACTAATTATCTATCGGCGCAGGTCTTTCGCGTGGTATATCCCCACTTCTTTTCCCGATGAGTCCGTTATCAGGTAACGGTTAGATCCCATTACCTTCTTTATGCGGCTTTTCAAGAATCGCCTGTCCAGCTTGGCGTTGTAATGCCCCGCGGCGTCACTTTGGCGGAAATTGCGCCGGAAAACTTCATCTCCTTCTTTGAAATTAGCAGATCGTGACCTGAGATTGTACTGCGCCTCATTTGCACGTCCCGTGGCCTTAATCTTCCGCCCGATTTGTTGGCGGAGGTCTCCTGGACGTTCGTGGGGCTCCAGCGCAACGACGGGGTCTCCCAAACACTTTAATTGCCGTAACAGCCGGTATGATTTACCGTGGCAAATCATGTGCTGTCCAAAGGCGGCAAAGTAAGGGGCGACACCGGTGACGGAATGATACGAGGATCGCAGGGCGCATGTGATGGCGGACAATCGCCGATCCCAATCTTTTTGAGATGGGTGGACGTAGGAACGGATCGCGGCCAATAGGGTGCGATTCAACCGTTCAGAGGTGTTAGACTGAGGAGAGTATATGGGCGTCAGTTGGTGTTCAACGCCATCCTGCTCGAGTAGGCCCTTAAACTGCCGAGACCGGAACTGTACTCCGTTGTCCGAGTACACACTCTCTGGAACCCTGAACACATGGAATACCCGGTTCTCTAGGAATTTCACGATAGATGGAGTTGTGAATTTACGGATAGGTTTCACCAGTGGGAATTTTGAGAGCTGGTCTAGAACGACTATAGCTCCGATGTGTCCCATAGATGACCGAGGATATGGACCGAGTAGATCGATGTATAGACGTTGGAATACGCGTTCTGGAACGTTGAGTTGACCCATAGGAGGTTGAAGAGGCTGGTTGGGCGCTTTGGTGCCTTTACAGGTCTCACAGGTGCTCACGTAGTCTTTGACCTGCGATGCTATTTTAGGCCAAAAGAAGTATTTCTTGAGTCGCCGTAACGTCCGACTTTAACCTCCGTGGGCACTTAAAGGATGGTCATGTGCGCGGAGGATCAGATGTTGTGTCATTTCCTCCGGTACCCAGAGTTTCCAGGACTCTTCTTCCTGCCATGGATCACCAGTGGCGTATTCATTTCGTCTATACACGTAGCCGTCTATTACCTTCAAATCAGGCAGCTGCGATTGTTGGGTCGCGATGGTTTGCCTCAACTCTTTGTAGCTGTCTGATTTGAAATGTGGGCTGTCCAAATCTATTTCGATGGGGTCCTCGTCATTCATTGTCAATTTGGCTCCCTCTGGGGAAAACATCCGTGAGAGAGTGTCGGGTACGATGTTCTGGGTCCCTTTCCGATGTTTGATGGAAAACTTGAACCCTTGCAGTTTAAGAGCCCATCTTGCTAGGCGTCCATGTAAATCTGCCTGGTTCATCAACCATTGTAGCGAAGCATGGTCCGTGATGATCTCGGATTGGTGACCCTCGATATAAGCTCGGAATTTCTTCACAGCCGTTACCGCTGCCAAACATTCCTGCTCGGACACAATATAGTTTCTTTGGGCCGAATTCAGCTTATTGGACATGAAGGCGATGGGAGCTTCCTCTCCCTCTTCGGTCAATTGCACCAGCACGGCTCTAACTCCATGTTGACTTGCGTTACAATGAATGGAGAAGGGCTCCGTGAAGTCGGGGCTGTGCAAGACCGGGGCTGATGTGAGGGCTTGTTTTAGCTCTTCAAATGCCTTTCGGCTGAGTTCGGTCCAAATAAACTTCCCTTTCCGCAGCATGTCTGACAGGGGCGCTGAAACTGTGGCGTAATTCCGAACAAACCTTCGGTACCAACCGCACACACCAAGGAAACGTCGTAGTTGCTTAACTGTTTTTGGTAAGGGGAACTCATCAATCGCACGAGTTTTGTCTGGATCCGTTTTGATAGTGCCATGTCCTATGACATGTCCTAGGTATCGGACTTCTTTCATGACAAACTTACTTTTCTGTACGTTGATGGTGAGTCCCGCCTTACTGATGTGCAGGGTTACTTCTTGCAGGAGTAGGAGGTGTTGGTCGAACGTTTCCGTGATGAGTAACAAATCATCCAGGTACACGAACACTTGGTGTTTCAGGTGAGGTGGGATGACCTTGTCCATCAGCCAAGTCATCGTTTGCGGCGCGTTACACTGGCCAAAGGGCATTGTGACAAACTGATATAATGGTCATCCAGGCACTGTGAAGGCGGTCTTATCCCTCGACCTCTCATCGAGTGGAATTTGCCAGAAGGCGTCTTTTAGGTCAAGACTGGTGATATAATTGGCTTTCGGCAGTCTCCCTAGTATTCCATCGATGAGTGGAAGAGGGTACGCGTCCTTGATGGTGGCCGCATTTACCTTACGGGCATCTAGACAAAGGCGGACTTTACCTGGCTTCACCACCAAGGTTACCGGTGATGACCAGGCACTTTGGGACTCCTCTATGACCCCCAACTCGAGCATCCTATCCAGCTCCGCATACACCAATTTCTCCATGGCCGGTGAGATGGCATAGTGTCTCTGCTTAATCGGCTTACTATCGCCAACGTCGATGGCGTGTGAGACTAGGGTGGTGCGGCCAAGGCCTTGGGTAGCGTAAGATGGAAAAGCAGCGATGGATGCTTCCAGGCGTTGCCGTTCGTTAGGCGTCAGTTCATGCCTATCGGGAACAGAAGTGAGTTCGTTGACATATCTGGTATTCAAAGACAAATCTGTGAATAAATCGGAGGCCAGTCCAAAGCGAAGGACGAAATCGACGCCAAGGTACACATTCTGAGTCAAAGACGGGATAATGTAGAAAGTAATATCCTTCGTCTGACCCCTGAACGTCACGGGTGTGGTTAGTTTACCACGTATAGGGTGTTTGGTCCCATCAGCTGTACTGATTTCAGTGCGCCAGGGTTTAATCAAGGTCGGATATTCTTGGAGCACCTTCGAGCCAAAGCTCGAGGCAAGACAACTGATACTGGCACCCGTATCGATCAATGAAACACGGTTTCGCCCATCACTTTAATTGGATGATAAGGTCTGGTCTCATTCTCAGCAACCTCCGAGATGTTACAAGAGTTTAGGGTTGAAGGCAGGTGCGCACTCTCATGCGGAAATTCCGCCAACGACGGGTTGACCATTTTGTCTTGCGCGGGCGGGAAGTGACTTCTTCGGAAGCAAATATTCGCTCTCGAGCCACCCGATATTCCTGCAGTCGAACATGATAAGGTTTTAGAGTGCGTATTTGAGGCTGCCGGGGTTCTTCTGGCAGTGACTGCGGTGGTCGCTTTAATATTGTCGTTGGCGAGGTTTCCGGAAGAGAGTGTTCATCCGCAGTCATAGTGGTCATGGCTGGTGTGTTAACGTCAGGTTTGTTGGGGTGAGCAGCTGGCTGAGGAGCTACTGCGGGGGCTTCGAGTACCGCTGAGGTGGTTGGGTACTCTTTCGGCCGTTTTTTGCGCGGCACGTTCAGGGCAGTCCGGGAAGTAAGTGTCCGGCTTGCCGCAACCGTAGCAGAAAACCTTACGCTCTGCTCGGCATGAAATGAACCGGTGTCCGGTTTGATTGCAATTCCAGCAGGTCGTAAGACTTCCCACCGCCGCTACAGCAAGTTGGTCCATATCTTCCTCCAGATCCATGGTGGTATAATCTGGGGCCAATTCCGCGATTCCTCGCCGAGGACTCGTCCTATCTAGTAAGTAGGGCCGGTCCCGGAGGTCTTCCTCAAACCCTTCTAGGCGACGCACAGTTCGCAGCAGTGCCTCCATACTCTGTGGATCGGAGTTCACGATATGGCGACGGAGCTCCGGTCTTAGATTGCGCTTTAGCAACCGCAGCAATTGGGTAGAAGACATCGGCTCTGACAACTGGTCATTCAGCTCAGAATATCTGCTCGATATTGATGGAAAGACTCGTCCGGACGCTGCCATCTAGCATGAATCTTGTCCAGTACTAATTCGTCCATGTCTACCGTAGGGTACTCCATGCGGAGTACCTCCTTCAACCGTGACCAGCGTATTGATGGTGGGGCCGAATGTATTCGCCAATATGACTCAAGTGCTGCTCCCCTAAGCAGCATTGGCAAATATCCTGCCAGTGCTGTGTGGGCTCCTGCTAGCGTTTGCTCAATCAGCGACTCCACCCACTAATGAAAACTTCCACAGTTATAGTGTTGGGTTCCCCGCTGAAATGTAAATTCCAACCCTGGATGATGCTGGGGATCTGCATCGGCTTCAGCCGATACGTGGCGTGTGGATGGATGCGTTGGTCCGGCGGAATCACTGGAGCCTGAGTTGGTGGCGGTGCTTGGCTCAGTCGAGGCCGGTACACTGGAGCCAACGGATTCATTGCCCCACCGGGCCGGATTCGTTCGTGATCGCGCCACGAGTCTAGCGGAAAATCCCATGGATTTAGGACCGAATCCCACATCGGAGGCGTTCTTGGCCGAGGTGGTACTGGATTATCCTTCTGGCTTTCCAGCGAGGCTACCCGGATGGTCAGGTCCTGCATGAGCGCCATCAAATCCTGTAGGACGGTTGCCTCCACTACCACGGTGGGTCTCGGCCCTTCCGCAGGCGGCACTGCTTCGGCTCGGTAGTCTTCCTCTCGTGCACCCATTGTCGTGGATGGAAGGGGTCCGCTTTTGGGCACTGCTCCACTTGCGCTGGAGGACTGAGGTCGTTTTGTTGCTGGCTGGGTGGTTTCTAGAGGCTGACGACAGAGCGGGCACGTGGATGAGGTTTGCCGCAGTTGGACCAAACACAGCTGGTGTAGCCTGTCTCCACACTGCAAACGCTGACTGGTGAGTTCATCCATGTCTTCATGACGTATGGAGCACAAGAGCGCTGGTCCGGCATCTGCCCTCAACTTCCTCCTCTCTGGAGTTCTTTTGGTGGGCATTCTAAACAAAATTTATTTTTTTCAAATAAATACCTAAATGAATAAATAATGAAAAAAAAATGTGAAAAAATTAATGAAAAATATATAACTTTTATGTGGCCGTCAGTGGCGAACTATACAAGATCCTCACAAAAAAAAAGGTATGAAAAAAAAGTTTAGTTGGTGATCGAAAATTTCCGTTATCAAAAAATAAATAATCGGTCTTTCAATTCCGTCCTTCTTTCCAAGTATGGACACCAATGGCACATTCCTTTTGGAGCGTTTCAGGAACAACTCTCTTGCGGCACCATGAGAATCAGGGTTCAAGTTTTTACAAGTTACAACTTGTCAGCCCAGGGTTGAATTCTGATCCACAAGCAGCGCGTGTCTTGTCATGGATAGTCATGGATTAGCTAATCGGCCAATCACATGAAATCAAGATCCATGTAATTTAAGACACTCAGGCACCGCTGGTTTGGCGAGCGGATCAGAATCATCCGCAAAATGGATGTTGAGATAATAACTTCCGAA
Organism: Odontomyia ornata; assembly: GCA_963969285.1. Classification (NCBI taxonomy): domain Eukaryota; kingdom Metazoa; phylum Arthropoda; class Insecta; order Diptera; family Stratiomyidae; genus Odontomyia; species Odontomyia ornata. The sequence goes on along the minus strand of OZ017739.1, from coordinate 268,349,689 downwards.
TACAAATAGGGACTCTAATATCATTTGGCCTTACTAGTCATACAATGGTGGTAAACCACCAAAGTATAATTCAAAAGCAGGACCAAACGATATTGATGTCCAAAGACAACACACGTCCGGAAGTTATTAGTTGCTGGGGCACGATTAGTGCGAAAACCCTCGGGAGTTACCTACCCGCCAATATTATTAACACCTTGTGGGGACACCTAGAGACGATGGACTGTCTCGTGCTCACGACTGATGATACAGCCGGGCATTTCGGGCCCCACGTTGGGTGCCATTTGTGGTGAATTTAATGTTTCCAAAGTCCATAAAGGACCGCAGCGATGTTCTGCTGCCTCGGCAGAAGAAGATGAAAATATCTGCCGAGAATGCCCTCGTCTGGGGACGCGTGAATGCGCTGGCAGGCTAGCAATGCGGTGTCGTGGAGCGGGTTCATTTCCCCAGCACGAGGACCCACTACAAAAAATTTCGCCCTCACGAATTCGATGGTCAATTGATCAAGAGGCGACCGAAGTCGCAAAAAGTGTAGATAACTACACCGAGGGAGAAAGTACTTGTTCCGAGAACAAGTGGAACCTAAAAAAAAAGGCGGACTTGGGGTAACCTCGTCATTACCCGACGAAGCTCATGGCCCACAAATGGAAGAAGGGCAACCGGGTGGTGATGGAGCCCCTTCGCACCCACCCAACCGGAATAAATCCATATTTTTGTTGCAGTGGCCAGGTATTCCTCTTCTGAGTGGAAAACTCATACAACTTGACTTGTATAAACTTTCCCATCAGAAGGGGGGTACCCCGGTGACCAATTTATGCCATAGAATTATACAATTCGATTGCATAACGCTATGCCATAAAGAGGCACTCTGCTTGGGCCACTCAACCCGCGATGTCACCTGAAACAAAAAAGAATTAGTTGTGTACCCGGCGGCTGGCTCATGTTTTTAGGGGGCAGCCTGCCACCGTACCGGGTCCTATACCCGGTCAGAATTTTGGGAAAGGAAAGACCGAAGGTACGTTTTAATTCTTATACAAGCAATTGTTTTTTCAAATTCCGCAAGACGTAGAGGATCATAAAAAAATTATTTGCTTTTTTTTTAAATGATTGGTATGCAAACAAAAATTATGTGCAAAATCTGATGCGCAAAGGTATATATATAAAACGGATCGCAAAAAAAAATATATATATATAACCAAATATGCAAAAAAAGAGAGAGATATATATATATATATATATATATATATATATATATATATATATATATATATATATATATATATATATATATAACAAAATATGCAAAAATATATGTATCTAACAAAATATGCAAAAAAAAAATATGCAAAAATATATGTATCTAACAAAATATGCAAAAAAAATATGCAAAAATATATGTATCTAACAAAATATAAAAAAATAATTGTATCTAACAAAATATGAAAAAATATATGCATCTAACAAAAATATGAAAAAATATATGTATCTAACAAAATATGAAAAAATATATGTACCTAAAAAAATATGAAAAAATATATGTATCTAACAAAATATGAAAAAATATATGTATCTATAACAAAATATGAAAAAATATATGTATCTATCAAAATATGAAAAAATATATGTAGGTATCTATAACAAAATATGCAAAAAAAATATATATATAACAAAATAAAAGGGTACTCACCCAAACATCCTCGTCGGGCGCCCGCTGATGATGTGGGTGGTCCTGAAATTCAAATTTTTTCTTTTAAGGTTGTTACGAGTGCTTATACACAATTTGTTCACTTCCGTTATAGCTACTTTTCGACTACACAGCTAGTAAGCCCGTCGGCTGCGTCCTAAAGCAGGCATTTACAACATTGAATGAATGCAAGAAAAAAAAACAGCTGATTAACCCTGTTCGCGTCCAGGCCAACGCTGCTGTTCAATCTTATTCTCGAAAAACAGCTACCTATTTTGCAGGTTTTACGAGTTGATCCGTCTTAATAACTTCCTGGCGCTCTTGCTGTACGGTAAATGTTATTCTATCGATTATTTAAACAAGTCGTTTGTGGAAATTAATCGTCTCGATTATTTTTGACAAGTTGTTTAAAGTAATTATTAGAGTAGAAAATCCATTGCATATCCAGGCTTCCAAAATTTTAACAATAGTATTTACATGAGGGCCCAACACTATTGTTGCAGACAATCAGTCGACTGTTTTTGCGTCGCAGAAAATAGTTCCACTCACTTCCAACCGTCAATCTGCGCCAAAGGCAAATAAGGCTTATCACCTGAAGGCGAACACTGTGCTATCGCTGAACTACACGAATCATAAACCGATCACTTAATGGACACGGAATGAAAATCAGATTCGGCTAAACAATTCCTTTGTTTTTCTTTTCGTTGACTGTGATATTCAAAACTCCGACTAAGATATTCACCGCATAGAAAGATAGGAAAGAGTGGCTTATCTGATTTCAATTTTGGAGTATATACGTTAAGGAACAAACAATCTTCAGATCCAACAAAGTCGGATACTATTGGATCATTATGAAATGATTTATTTCTTTCATTCCTGCAATCAATAGTTGCTTCAGGGAATTTATCTAGAGGAACTGGAGGCTTGAATCTTAGTTTCCCTGTTGGTGGATGTGCATATGGAACGCCTTTAAAAGAATAATATGATCCCCCGTTTGAAAACACTTCTTTCTGTCCAATTACTCCTCCTTACTTGCAATCCGCCTGTAGGGGATCGAGTCCCAATCTCTTCTCCTCACCATACACTTGATTCACCCACACAAGAACCGCTCACGCTCCGTTCGCGTCGCTATAAACTCTCCATCCCTTTCATTCCCTTTTTAAAATGTTACGGTTCTCCTTTCCGACCGGCCAAGTCCATTCTACGCGGATACCACCACATGCGCGCCCTGTCAAAATCTCGAATCGTATAAAGGGCTGCGTTCGTTGTGATCAAATTGTAGGGAAATTGATGTCCCATACAATTTGTACAAAGCAGCTGGTTTTTCGTTTGATTAGTTGATCTGGGACATATTATGCCTGAATTTCCTTTAACCCTTTGCCGGCGCCGAATAATCGAGCAGTTTTAGTTGTGCGGAAAAAAAATAAAATAAGAGAAAAAAAAATCTATAAATTGACATAAATAACATTTGAATTCTATGTGAATTTATCCAATAAGTTAAAGAGGAAGAAAAAAAAAAAGATAGTAAATTTAACCAACTGCTCGATTACTAGATTAATAAGATTCATAGTTGAGCTGCACCTGTCTTCACCTATCTGTATTTTGTTCCGTGGCTTCATTCAATTGCTCTAGCGTTGAAAACCACTCTGTCGCGAACATTTTATTGTGTGCTCGAGACAGCGTCTTTCAAAGCTTTGAGCTTGGCATGAAAGATAGCTTTTGTTCGTTCGGCATTTGATATACCCGTACATAGTAATCTGAACCTGAGAACCTAGCCTGTACGCATCATGTCTCATGACTTCAAGCTTCAGGTACCATCGAGATATACAATAGAAATCTCTTTCATTGTGAGAAGGCAGGGGAAGGATTTGCTATAAAAAAGACACGACGCCTCCTGGCGCTCAAGTATCCCCATTTTAACTGTCAGATTTACCCGAACGTATTGACAACCGCTCTTCTAACTTATTTTATCAAATAATTTATTGGCACCTGTGATATCTGTTGCGCTTGAAAAATTTTGAGCAGGGGTCATCTTTTTGCGTTGAATTAAATATGTAGTCGAGAGACCGTATCTTAGCAATCTTACCCGATCAGACGCTGGGTCAGGTAAAACTCAGTCTCATGATACCGTCGATTGAGCACGGCTTCAGATCCTTAATGAGTCACGCGGCACACTTGCCCTGCACGTGGTCCACCCAGAATTCGTTCAGTGATTGCTGTAACATGAGCAACTGTTTCCCTATCACCTTCACTTCTACGGAGGTAGGCTTTCTTGCAAGGAAGGAGATGGGTATCACTCCTGAGATGACCAGCATCATCGACTCAGAGGCTGTCCGATATGCAAATGCGATTCGCAGTGCTCTTGGTCTCTGTACCTACGCCAAGAGTTTGCGGTAAAGCTCTTTGCTAAGGGTAACGCCCCATATTTCTGTTGCTTACAGTAGCACAGACTGTATGGCACTCATCAAAAGTCCAGTTCTGGATGGGGTGGTTCCCCTAGGTTGGCCATAAGTCGATTGAGAACCCATGTACTTGCTGCAGCCTTATTCGCCATTACTTTGATATGCTCAAAGAAACTAATCTGCGAGTCTATTAGCAATCCCAAGCACTTTAGTGCTAGTTTCTACTCGTCCAGCACTTTAGCGATACTGATCATCCTGACAATGGAAATTCTCTTTTTTTTTTCAGAATGACCAGTTTGGCTTTCCCCGTTGCTAGGCTGAACCCATGAACAGTCATTCAGTTCCTCTCTCAGTGAACTAGCGTACCTAGGCTACTTTGCACATGTTCATATGTGCATCCAGCGACTAATACCACAAAATTATCTACATAGCCGACCAAGAGCGACTCATTTGGCAGCTCAAGTCTTAACAGCCCGGCGGATGAAATATTCCACAGGTCTGGGCAGAATGGATTCTAAAAGAAAATTCGATATAACTTCTATCCTACCCCGTCCTTGCTTTGTATTATAGATCAGGCTTCGGTCCTTCAGATAGTCCCTCAGAATCCGCATTAGATACTTGGAATATGCAAAGTTTCTCAAGCACTTTCCCGGCCGTGCCTTGTTGCCCTTGCTGATCAGCACGAGCCTCGCTTCCTTCCTGTGTAAACGTTAAACTTACAGAGCAGGTCAACTCTTGATAGCGTAAGCATAATCACATCCTTGCCACAGACTTTTTTAAATAATAGTATCCTACCAGCTAGCTTTGGTTGCGGCTTTCAGTTTATCATCTAGGGCACTCATAAATATGTTTAGGAGGGTCTGGAATTTTTTTCGATGGTACTTGTCCGTTATTTGGACGCTGTTATTGGCTAGTCTACTGCGTATTATGCTTGCATATACTAAATGCAGGAGATCTCGTTTTTGTATCTTAGATTTGCCCTTTGACAGTTTTGGACCGTCTTTAATTCGGAAGTGCAAGTCTTTTTTTCATTTACGTCTAAAGATGGTGCTCATTATTAACCCAACTGAGTGATCAAACGATGAGGTTCCAGTGGAGATTATTAAATATGGCGGCAGCGGTGTTCAGAAAGTCATCCAACACATTTGGCATTACGACATATGACGATCGAGTGGAACTAATCAATTATATTCCCTATCCACAAAAATGGTGACAAGCTACAGATCAAAAACTATAGAGGCATATCACTTCGTTGCACAAAATATTATCAAAGATCTTAGGAAATCAAATCAGATCACACACCAACAGTATTATTGGGGAGTATCAAGGTGGCTTTAGAGCGGGTACGTAGATCGACGATAAACCAATTGTTTACAGTCAAGAAGGTACTTGAGAAATGCTGGGAGTTCAACATCAAATTTCCATTGATTTTAAGCAAGCTTACGAGAGTGTTGATCGTAACGAACTGTACCAAATAATGCTTTGCTTTGGTATCCCAGCCATCTTACCAAAATTAAAATGACGTCGATAACCTCCCAAGCCCGCATCAATAACCAACTCACCGACGCCTTTGACGCAAATATCGGTCTAAAGGGATGGGCTGGTCCCAGTGCTATTTGGCTCTGGAATATGTCATAAAAAAGCTACCTGTCGATACAAGTGGTACGTTAGTCTACGTGGACATCACGGTCCTTAACAATCGCCAAAGAACTTTTCCTGAAACTCGATAGTGAAGCAAAACAATTAGGGCTACACATCAATGAGAATAAAACAAAGTTCATGACGCATACACAAAATTATCACACTTGGCGAATACAATGTGGGCAAATTGTGTATTTACGTAATGAAAGAGACGAAATACGCCGAAGAATACAGCTCGCAAATAAAATATTTTATTCAGTTTTGACGATATTGAAGACCAGCTGCATGCACAGGAAAACAAAGCTCCAAGTATACACATCTATGATAAGATCTATACTATGGGTGTGAAACATGGATCTTGACCCAAGCATCCATAAACATATTGAACGCCTCCGAGAGACGGATCCTGAGGCGAATAATCGGAGTGAAGCTAGACGGGGTCCAATGACGAATTCGATACAACCATGAGCTGTATAAAATTTTTGACGAACCGGAGGTCGCAACGGTTGTAAGACTGCGGAAGCTGCAATGGGCTGGCCACGTGAATTGCATGGACGAACGACGGATACGCAAAAAGGTATTCGTTGGGAGAACTGAAGGGCGGAGTCCAGTGAGGAAACAGAGAAAACGCTGTTCTGACTTGGTCGACGAAGACAGTTTATCGCTGCTCGGGTCTCGAAATTGGAAGATGCGGTCAATGAATCGAGACAGTTGGAGGCACTTGTTGCTGAAAGCGAAGGCCCGAGAGGGGCTTTAGTGCTACGAAGAAGAAGAAAAGTGATCAACAACATCTACGACCTCACTATAAACGGTTTTATGTCCCCACTATTCAGTTTCTTTTGCAACCGTGACTACGTATACGCTATCGAACAGCTGAATCAGACTCGTGTAGTCTTTACCGGTAAGTATTGCCTGATCGATTACTTAGTACAGAAAATCGAACCATAATCAAACTTCAGGTCTCAATACACATAATATGTAGAAAATTTTGCAAACATGAAACCAGGGCATTTACGGACTCTGTGGGCTTACACGATAGTTCTTCACGTCAGGGGTTCCTGCCATTAAAATGCGATAGTTAGAATGGCTACGTACAACGGATTAACAAAAAAATGCTCTAAAAATGTTTTTGGAGAAACTGACGGGCGAAGGCCATAAAGAAGCTTTAGTTTAACTCTGCTGGCAAAGATTGCACATGGGGACTAGGACGATTCGAGAAGCGAAGGTAAGCAAAGCGCTGTAGTACAATGGAAGACGAAATTTTGAAAAACATATTTGAGTTCTATAATTAAAAATGAAATCGGTAACTAATTTCGAAATGAAATTGTCAATAATCAAATTTATTCAATGACTCTGAAATATCTATCTACTAAAACAAAACATTGATTTAAAATAATTCTAAATCACATTTGTGATATATTATTCACGTCGGCGCTCATACAATCTTCACCTATGTTGCTAGGCGAAGTTTCAATCATTTGATCATTCGATTCACTGCAAAAAAGCGATTTCATGTTTTAATAATAACGAAAGAAGTCAGATACTTTTTTACCTGTCAAGAGAGGGCTCATTGCTGAACATTTCATTAGGGACGGTGGGCGGCGCCCTTTCAGGAACAAGCTCAGACATCGTCTGGATAGATTGGAGATGTCGTTCGACCTCTTCTGCTGTCATGTGACCATCTTGAGGTGGTGCTGCCTGACTCGGCGGAGCTGATGTCGGAGTAGGTGGCTGCTTGGCCTTGGCAACTTTACGTCTCTTTGGTGGGTGCGCTTTTGTCGTACTACCATTAGCATCGTTTTTTCGTCTAAAAATAATTCAATTTAATGGATGAAACTGTAAACACAAAAAAAGTAAATACTTTTTGGCTTCATGACGATTTGCATCGTCGTCAGAAGACTCCGTTTCTTCGCTTTCTGTAGATGAATTTTCTGGTTTCTCGTACTGTAGAAGTCGATCCAGCAAGAATGAACGATCCCTTGAAACTTTGAGTAGTCTTCGTTGGCTAGATCGTAACGCATCTTGAAAGAATTCATTTTCCTGAAAAGGTTGACTTGTAGTCTTTCCGCGGGGTAATCTCACAGAACTTATTACATAAAGAAGATATTTCAGCTTTTGTTTCAGATAGTTGTACTGAGCTCTGTAGTCAATTTGACTGTTGTAATTTGGTCCGCCTTCCTGACTGTCTTCTGAACCAGAGTCGTCCTGATCGTTATCTTCATCATCCTGATGGTTTTGCGATGCCGCAGCCTGCTCGTTGGCAAGAGTTCGACAATACCATCCCTCAAGCATATTAATTATAAAGGGTTTAACAGAATTTCTCAGCTCTCCACACAGAGATTGAGATAAACAAGCGTGACTGCTTAATTGACACTGACAGATAAATGACGCATTTTTATTGTTGAGTTATTTGTTGTGAACTGCACTATTCACACATAACTCGAGAAATGACAGATTTTAAGATAATGCAGGTCATTGTGGATTTCAGAATTCATGTTTTTTAAAAGCGTGGTGAAATCGACTTGAAATTTTATGTATATTTACCTAACATCTGACGAAATTCTTGAATTAAGAAAACATTACAAAGCATTGTTTAAATAGCTACCAATCAAACCATTTATTTCAAATGAGCTGCGGAAATATATCCGGTTAATTATACGTTAACATGTTTTGTGAAGTATTTCGTATTTACTTTGGTAGAAAGGAGTTTAATTATTTACCAAATGTTTGCATCTTAGTGAAAATCCATTGCGTTACTGAATATAAAAACACAACATCTTCTGCTCGTATATTGAATCATGATAGAACGTATTTACTATTCCATTGCTTTCTTCTCTCCTTTTGATCAGAGCAGGCGATGATTATTCAGTCCATGAACAGTTATATAGTATAATACAGTCCAAACTGCTCTAATGATTGGCGAGCATTCGTTATGTACTTATGTATTTTCTAATCGTTCCTGTATCTAATTTTCAAAATTTAAATAATTTTTTAAACCGTTAGTCAGAAATTAATTTTTATTAGAAAAAGCCATATCGTCAAAGCAATTGATTCAAGCAATTTGTAACGAATATCATAATTTTACTTCGATACATAAAGAAAATCGTATCTCAAGACCACTCCGGGACCGCTAGTATGGAGTCGCCTGACGACTTCCCACCATTGTAAGGACCCGGGGAAACAACAAATGCTAAGCTGGCGACAATAATCATGAGCAGAAAACACGATCAAGAAAACTTCGCAGAAGGTGGATGCAAATTATAACTACTCGCCAATAATGAAGAAATGAATAAACTATGCAAAAAACAATGAACTGAAGCTACAGATATAGCCTATTGAAGAGCTAGCCAAGAAATGGATCAGGATTCAAAAACTGCAGCAGTAAAAATCAGTCCAACAGAAAATGAAATTGAAGTAGAATGTGAAGCTAACGACAGTCGAAACTATTTTGCCTCACTGTAAGGACTAACAAGAGATATGGAAATCGAAGAAGATGGCAAAGGTAATTCGGACAAAGCGGAAGAGATATGGCTCGACTATTGGCAGCCGAAAATAAATTAAGCAATTTTGAAATTAAAAGATAAAAGTAGAAGAATTAACAATTAAAACGGTTTCAAGTCAGCTAAAAATGCTCTCAATTACGGGGAGGTTCCACACTTCACGTGTACTCCAAAAGTGAAAAATCAGAGGTTTCTGTCGAACGGCCCGGGCTGTGGAGAGAATACGGTCTCACTTCTTCAGGTGCTCAAAGAAGTTGCACCAAAAATTAAATTCATTATAGTTAAAAACTTCATAATAAGGAGATCGACTATCGAAATAAAAAATTAACGCTTTATCTATACAATTTTCTAATTAAAGCACTCCAAGTGTCCTTCAACAGATAAGTTACTTGAATTTCAGAGTGGTGGATGGAAAAACAGAAGTCAACCAGTCTTATTTATGTCAATGATTTAGCCATTCGGCTGTTAACTACACCATTTACTTCTTCTTCTTAGCACTATAACCCCTCTCGGACCTTCGCTTTCAGCAACAAGCGACTCGGAATCCGAACAGCGATGAACTGTCTTCGTCAACCGAGTCAGATGAGCGTTTCCTCAGTTTTCCACTGTTCTCCGGCCTTCAGTTCGCCCATCGAATACCTTTATGGGTATCCGTTTTTCGTCCATACAATTCATATGGCCAGACCATTGCAGCTTCCGCAGTCTTACAATCGTTGAGACCTCCGGCTCGTCAAAAATTTCACACAGCGCATGATTGCATCGAATTCACCATTGGTCCCCGTCTAGCTTCGCTCCGACTATTCGCCTCAGGACCTGTCGCTCAAAGGCGTTCAATATATTCGCGGATGCTTGGGTTCGGGTCCATGTTTCACACCCATAGCAAAACACAGATCTTATCACAGATTTGTATGCTTGGAGCTTTGTTTTCTTGTGTATGCAGCTGGTCTTCAAGATCGCCAAAACTGAATAAAATATTTGATTTGCAAGCTATATTCTTCGGCGTACTTCGTCTCTTTCATTACCCGTTTTGGTTATTTTGGCACCTAAATCCACAAATTCGTCCAAATTTTCGATACTGTATTCGCCAAGTGTGATATTTTGTGTATTTAAGGTATTTCTCCGTGACTGCGTCATAAGCTTCGTTTTATTTTCATTGATTTGTAGTCCTACTAGTTTTGCTTTGCTGTTAAGTTTCAGGAAATAATCTTTGGCGGTTGTTAATGACCGTGACAAAATGTTGATGTCGTCCGCATAGGCTACTACTACTACACCATGTACTACAGGGCATAAAATTCAAAGAAATTCATGCCCCCGGAGAGTGTGAATTGGTTCAGATAGAGCCTAAAGAAAAATTGTACTGGGTAAACTTTGGCTTATTTGGTCATCCAGAATCATATCGAGGATACCTTCGATATCAAGATGCAAAAGTTAAATTTATTTCAAAACAAACCAAGTTCCACGCAGCGTGATACCTTCAAACCTCGACAATCTCAGGGTATCATTTGCACTTGCCGCTCAAGGACCAGCAGACAATACTGTAAATAATGTAAGTAGCAACAATGAGCTGCCAATTAAAATCTACCAACAATTTAATTCCTTATCGGAACAATCAGCGAACAAGATTCAAAAATTAACTTTGTTTTTCAGCGTGTAGATCTTTGAAATGTCTCAAAATAACTTGCCATTCAGTCACATTCCCATGGATAGGCTTCTTCTCAGCTCAATCAACGTCAATTCCATTGTTACTCTACATTGATCTGACATTCTCCTTGAATTCATTGTTAAGTAAAAGCCTGACATCTTGCTTTTCACTGAAACCCACCTCAATTCATGGCGCTTGAAAGAAACGATAAGATAAACGGTGATGGGCGAGATGGTACCGTCATATTATTTAGAAGACCTTATTGTTTCCAACATACTGATAAATTGGAATTAAAAAATTTTAAATTTTTTGAAGTGTCCATTATCAAATTTCAATGCAAGGTGGGGATATCCTCTTCATGGTCTTGACCTATGTGTTTCTCATTTGAAATACTCAAATTGAACAGGCTGCACAATTATGTTATTTTTGCCGGCGATCTTAATGCTCAACATACATCATGGCTAAGTGCCAACAATAATGCAAGTGGTTGTAATAATTTTTCTTCTCGTCTGTACACTCAAAATTTCACGAAGGAATTCTAATCTGACCTCTCATCAGGTATAGACGTGAACCAACAGGTCAACGAGTCCGGACACGCTTAGTCTACTTCAAGGTAGCTGCTGGCAGCCTAGCTAGTTCGGAGAGGAATTTCAGTTGCAGGTCTTCCGTGAGCAGACTAAGTCCGACTACAATTCATAAGCCATTGAATCACATGCGCGATTAAAATGCATCAAAACAAGTTCCAGCCGAACTATTCTTCTCTACTTTAAACTAATTTATTTACACCTCTTTTAGGCCGTACGTCAAATACAAAAGAAACGAAAAAACAACAAACATCTACAACCAAAAAAATTACGCGTGCTCGATTATTCATCGATGTGGTGCCAGAAATAAACTACTCAAATCAGAAAACCAAATCAATCGACTCTAACTAAAAACACAAAGCCAAGCTACGGCACCGCATACCGAACCAAGCCACCAAACCGATCAGTAGCAGACTAGTAAAACCCTATCCCCTCGGCGGCATACTCACCTTTCGTCTTCATTGCTTCCTGAAAACGAACGACTACCTACTAAAAAGGAAAGATTTTTTTACGTCTAGCAATTCATAGTTTTTGATTTTGATTCACGTTGAACCATTTTTCGTAAGTTTGCAACATAACATTACTGTATCGAGTGAAATAAATTTTACTGAGAAAATAAATCATAAACATTGAATTTGAATTCTCCTGAGTATTAATTTTACATCTAAAATATTATGATAAAAATTACTATATGAAACAAGAATAATTTTTTGACACCAATATAATATAAACAAATCAGAATCTTTTTTGAGATACTTAGTTTGGAATAAGTTATCGCAAATTGTCCACAAAGTTAGATTTTGATTTATTCATACTCATTAATTTTACATGCGCTGTGTTTTTCTCATCTCTATGTCATCTAACTTTCTATAGTACTTATGTTTTTCTAAAACTCGTCCAGTGTTACAAGTATTTCGTAACAAGTTTTACTGCCTAAACGTCTACAAGTTTTTTGTTTTATTTCATGCCTTAAAATCTTCAGTGGATTTTGATTAATTTATACATAAAATAAAATATGAGAGAACAAATCCCACATGTAATATCGAATATGTTGGTCACTTGTAATTTCTTCTTGTAAATTTATAATTATACGATGTGTGTTGAAAAAGTAAGGTGATTATGTATTTTTTGGAAAAAATATTTATTTATTCGCCAATATTTATGTTGTCCCCTTCAAAGCAATCAATACACTTGTGCCAACGCTTTTTCCAATCCTTGAAGCACTACTTATAAGCACTTTTCGGTATAGCCTTGAGCTCTTCCAGCGATGCCGTCTTTATCTCCTCAATCGTTGCAATTCTTCGTCCTTTCATAGGTATCTTCAAGAAACAGTCATATGAGGTCAAATCCGGTAAATGTGGTGGATGAGGCATGATTGTGGTGTTGTTGGCTAAAAAATTCTTGATTTTTGATTCATTTTTTTCGATAGCAAAAAACCGCGGAGCACGCAAAATACTTCTAACCGTTATGCCTCTCATAAACAAACTAAATATATTATATAGCTGAAACTGTAAATATATGTTCTTGACGAGTGTACCAACATAAAAATATAAAAAAAAAATCGATAGTCGATTGTACGTTGCCCGCGAAATTTAGAAAGTGACTTTACTTTTTATACACACCTCATGCATACATATACGTGTATATTAGATGAACAATTTTTAATGAATGAGGTTTAAAATAAAAGAAGAAATAGCAACAAAACAGCACTTCAAATCGATTAAAATATTCACATTAATTTCTAAGTGATGCACTCCCGAAAATTAGAAGACATAATCAGCAATAAGTATGGAAACATTGCAACATAAAAAGGGTGAAGCAACGGCAGTGAACTAAATAAAATACACGACCTATTATGTTAATTTAATTCACCTGATTTCTATGTGTCTAAAAATGTCACATATTAAAAAAAAATATAAGAACCCTACATCTACAATTTATAAATTAAGGGGAAAATTGGTGGTACTAAAAAAAAAATAGTGCGTGGAGTCCCTTCGCGCGCAAGAGTGAAACTTCGTAATGTGGAAATGAAAATAAAAAGGGGTAGAAATAGATTTTTAGTGAATTCATATTGTTTCTTTAAGACAAACTTTATTAATATTGCTTACAATTCACAATTGATAGCTTCTTTTAATTATCATTTTCGAGTTAAGAAATATCCAAATCTATAACATTTACAATAGGATTATGATAACAAAAGTAAGATGTGAAATGTTTGAGTTCTATTTTTTCAATATTTGTTGCAAAAACTGCATCAATGGTAGTTCCCCCTTTGGTTGTTGGATCATTCCTACCATTTATCATTTTCAATCAAAACTGACGATAGATACAAGCCATATGGCAGCAGCCCTTACTACCACACACATGAGCATTAGTAGGCCGACTTTGCGTGCTAACTTACATGGCGTTATATGAAGAATTGTGGAGGTGCCAACAAAAATTCAAGGTTTTGTACGGTTTAGAGACGGATTTCTACAGTGAAATCCAGATGATCCGCGGAGAACACAATAGCGCTTCTAGTGAAGTGAAGATTATTTCAGTTCTTATACCCGTTAAGTTTTTATCGCCTTCCAAAGTGAATTTATAGGAGTTTGTTTACATCTCAACGCTGAGCTATCAGTTGAAGGTGCAAAACGTGTGCTTCATTTGCTCGTCTTGGAAAGTTTAGGAGCACAATGGGCTATACAAGGTGAATTTATAGCATGCAAGGAATGCGTTCGGCACGTTTTTTATTCGGAAAATAGTATATATGACGAAATATAAGCATTTGCTAATGTCGCAGTTGGGTGACAGCTACCGGAAGCTTGTCCATAGTAGGCCGACTAAAACATATGCAAATTGCTACCATATGGCTTGTATCTATCGTCAGTTTTGTTTTCAATCCAAATTTGTCTTTAAGGAAGGTACGCTACTCGTTGCTAACGCTCGCACTGGCCTGTAACAGGTATATTACGCGCATGCGTTCGAGTGCCACGCAGTCACTCTCGCTCTGTCTCTTTCTATTCCGCCTCCCCGGGAGCGTTGAACGTTTAACGCAACAGTGCTTTCATACCCCCTCCATGGTAGCGTTAAACGTTTAATGCAACCTTGTTGGAAGTCGCATTAGAACTTTCACTTCAAAAAATAAGAAAAATTCAAATTGATAATTATAAACAGAATTGAGTAATTCATTCACATATCTTTTTCCATTAACTGTGGTATAGTTTAACTGTACAAGAATGTTTTAATCGGCATATAGTGCATGAAAAAAAGGATCCCTTCGAAACAAATGTTGCAGCAAGGAAACAATTCAAAAAAGATTTTACAAAATATACGCATCTTAAATTCAGCGTCTTTACTTCTCGTAATACAAAAACAATTTATTTTGCAGAAAAAAATAACAAATCGAATTCACAAGCCTTTATGCCGCAATGAAGGAACGTGCTTTCTAGTAGGTCAGGAGTATTGAATCATAATCCATAGAACAAAGTATATACGACATCCCAAAGAATTCGATTTTTAATTGTATTGATACCTTTGCACTCAAATCACACAACCATCATCATACACACATTGAATCATACTTTATCGTTTCCTTTCTGCATCATTTTCTTGCAACTACTTTTTCGCAAAACATTCCATTTTTTCCTATTTTTTTATCTACACAATGGATAAAATTCAACTTCATTTACAAATTAATAAATTATTTACGGGGTAATATAATAAATAAGTAATGCTCAGCTAGTTTAAATAATATGTTTTTGTAATCCATTCACATGTTTTATTACTCTGACTGTTTATACTATAGATGAGACATAGCATTCCAATGTACGAGTAATTTAAAAAATTCTTCGTGGCTATTATGGAATCAAATAATGCCTAATGAGAAATAATGAATTGCTTTCATATTCATAATGTCTTAAGGATAAAAATAAATGAAATGTTTTTAAAAGGCTACATTGTAGACTCTTGACTTATATTTGAAACATGCAAGCATGCGCGAGTTAACTTTTATTAAAAAACTTATCAATTTAACGTAGTTGCCTACACTCTTTAATTAATTATATACCTTTTCGTTGCGTCGATAAATGGGTCTTTTTGGTATGAATTCAATCAGTAGAACATGCCCCAACATCGAACTCGTATCACATTGTTGTTTCGTCAGTCGGCCAAGTAAGCCCAATTTGTGGTATAAGTGGCAATTTCCCCATTCCAATAATTTATCTAAAGTGAGTTATGTTCTTTTACCAAGGCATATCGCTGCCCACAATGAACAGCCCAATGTGCCACAGCGACAAAATAACCAAATCACATTTACAGTTAGAGCTTTCTTCAAATTTCCTTTTATCCATCAGATTGTGGCTTTAAATTCTTCTGGCGCATCTCAGGAAACGAAACCTGACGGACATTTGGAATAAAATCGATCGCCGAGGCCAAATTTTCACTTATGGAAAACTACGCCGAGCTGCGTGGACAATCTCATTTTCCTTGGGGTTGCGGTGTTTTCACGTTTTCAGTGGAATTTTCGATAGACGAAGACAAACTGTGTGTGGTTGCGACTCCGATTTTTTAGGTTACAAAATGCACCTCTCTTTTGCTTAAAACAACTGGAACTTCTACTCACTTATTTTTTTTCAGTGAGTGATCTCAGCGCATTGCAGGTATAAATAAGTTTCCCAAAACCAACTAATTTCCTCTACATGTTGGCATTCGTACTTTGTAGATCACTTACAAGATAAATGTGATAGATCGTGATATCCACGACCAAACTGATTTCTTTCGAAACCTCTGAGCGCGTACTACGAGCTTGTCCGGAAATTCGCATTCACTTCACCACTTACTTATTTATGCTATTTTACAGGTCGATGAATCCAATTACAAAATAGGTAATGAAATATAATATAATACATGTAACAAAAACAAAGTGAACAACTTTAAACAGAAAAAAACAAGAATATAAAATACTAATAAACTATTAGAAGCTAAGGAGAATATTATGTAATACACTTTTAAAAGCGTTTAAGGAATGTGGCAGGGGACCAAGCTGGAGCTCATTGTAACGACGTGATACGTGTACTAAAAATGAATAAAAATAAATATCGGGACGAGCAAAGAGCACAATGAATATGTCAGTGTTCAACTGTTCTTGAGGTGGGACGCATATAAAGCCTTTTCCGAAGGGTCGATGAAAGA
This sequence comes from Odontomyia ornata, assembly GCA_963969285.1. NCBI lineage: Eukaryota > Metazoa > Arthropoda > Insecta > Diptera > Stratiomyidae > Odontomyia > Odontomyia ornata. The sequence goes on along the minus strand of OZ017739.1, from coordinate 268,333,067 downwards.
ATACCGTGATATAATTTAAATAGGCAGCGCGGATCTAAGAATTCTCTCCTATCTTTGAGTGATGGAATGTTGAGGACCTGTAAGCGCTCATCGTAGGAGCTATAAGGGGGGTACTTTTGTAGAATAGCGAACGTGTGAATTTACGCTGTACAGTTTCAACGGCATCCGATAGATTGGTATAGTGAACAGACCATACTTGGGAGGCATACTTAAGGATTGACCGAGCTAGGAGTACAAATAGATGGACGCTAGTTAAAATGTTAAAGGACTTGCTGGAGGATCGTTAAATAAGACTAGCGATACGTGAAGCTCTAGTGGTTATGCATGAAATATGAATGTTAAATTTCAAAATTGGGTCAAATACCTCTCCCAAATCTTTAAATTTGTCCACAAGTGCAAGCAGCGATCCAGCAACCCGATATTCATATAATACTGGATGAATTTTGTTGGTGAATCTCATGTGACAACATTTTGAAATGTTCCGAGGAAGTAAATTACATTGACACCAATTTTGGAGATTGTCAAGATAATTTTGAAGTTATGAGCAGTCTTCGCTTGAGTTAATGGAACGATAGATTTTAAAATTAACAGCGCAAAGAAGACAGTTAGAGGACAGGCATTGGGGAAGATCATGCATGAAAATGTTAAATAGCAAAGGGCTTAAAATTGACCCTTGAGGAACACCAGATTCTGGACTAAATGAGGCCGGTGAAAAAAAATTATTCCATGCAACGGTGCCGGAGCGATGGGATAAGAAGGATAACATCCAAGAGACGATTGAGCCGGAAACGCGCAACGATCTGAGGTTGTTAGTCAGAAGGCCATGATCAACACTGTTAAAGGCTTTAGCAAAATCGGTGTATATGACATGAACTTGTTGGCTCATGTCAAAAGCAAGAGAGATGGTATTCGTAAGTTCTAACAAATTAGTTATTGTCGAACGACCTTTAATGAAGCCATGTTGTTCATTTGCAAACAGGCTACTGATGGCATTGTACATTCTGTTATGCATAATTCGCTCAAGGTGCTTGACAAAACAAGACAGCAACGAAATCGGACGATAGTTCGAGATTTCACTACGACCTCCGGACTTATGGACTGGAAAGATGTTAGCATGCTTTCAGACGTCGAGAAAGCAGGAGGAAGAAAGGCTAATATTGAAAATAATTGATAGTGGGGTAGATAATGAAGAAAATAATGACTTTACAAACAGATTTGGTATTCCATCAGTGCCCGGATCACCATTAATGTCAAAAGTGAGCAGTAGATTTTCAATTTCTGATGGAGAGGTCACGATACGGGAAGGAGAAGGACACGATGAGTATATAGCGAGGTTTGAAACCTTAAATATGGAGGAAAAAATTGAGCAAAAAGGTCACAGATAGCTTTCCCATCAGAAGCTTGGCAGTTATGCCATGAGAAGATATCAGGGTTATGTGATGTTATTCTCAGAGAACGGATCTATGTCCAAAAGGGCTTAGGACTATTAGGTTGAAGTGATGTTTCAATCATATAATAATAAGATCGCATTGCGTTCTTTACCAATTTTTTGGCTTCAACAAGCAGTCGGCAGTTGGCACGGTCAGTATCAAAGTTGGAATACTGAAATGTTTGACGCGCCTGGTCCATCAAATAAAGAGCGTCTGACACTTCAGCGGAAAACCAGCTGGGGCTCTTTTTCTGGGTGGAACGGAAGATAGGTACATGATTTGTAATTATGCTACTGAGATTTTGTAGAAAGTAGATACATTCAGCTTCTGTAGCGATGAATTCCAGTCAATATTATCCAGCTCAAGCTGAATGGCTGCATAGTTGGCTTTACGGAGACTAACTCTTGGGTAAAAAGGAGTGCGTTTGGACTGAGGTGCGAGAAAAAATAAACGAACTTCAAGCGGATGATGATGGGGATCAGATTTCACATATTTGGAGGAAGATTTTGAGATTGAGGAGATAGAAGCAGGATTGGTAGTAAGGATGAAATCGAGGTTGGTTGTTTGTGTTCGGGATCGTATTTAATTGCGATAGGCAGCAAAGTGATAAAAAAAAAGACAACAGGATAGAGCGGTCATTGAAGGATGTGAGGGTATGAGAGCTTGTATCCTTACTTAGGCAAGGCATGTTCAAGTCACCACAGATTAAAATAGTGTATGGAGGACTGATGCTGCTAAAATACGAAGAGAATTCAGAAAAAAACGGTTGTAAACGCGGAAAGTGCACTGCAAGGTATGTACATGCAAAGCAATGCTAAAGTCACGGCTTGAGAGATATTAATGAAGACATTGATACATTCTACTGGAAGTGAAGGGGAAAAGTCAGAGCAGATTTTGCTGCCTAAAGCTTTATGATTAGCAATAAGTATACCACCACCGTCAGATTTACCTGAAACCAAATGATCTCCATCAGTGCGGTAGACATCATATAGTGGAAAAATTTCACTGCCGACGATGTCAAAAGTTAGCCAGGTTTCTGTTAAATAGATTAAATCATTGCCGGAGATGGAAGAGGCAATTTTAATAGCCTCTAGCTTGGTTCAAATGCCACGTACATTTTGATAGTAAAGATTGAAGCTATGAGAAGTGTTTCGAATAAAAAAATTTAAATTACTATTTGAAGAAGGTCTAGGGTGACCAATTGATAACGTTTCGGAAGAGGGCTCACCACAAGCTGAAAATTTCTTCTTTTGGTCGCCTCAAAAGGCTTCATTAATGTTCCAGGAGGTCAGCATTCTGAGTGAAGAACTATGCTGCAGTTTGATGGTTTGATGGCTTAAAGGAAGCTATAACTCTTCACTCAATGTTATCCTTTGTCAGTTTATGGCAGCTGATGATCTTTACCGAAGGTCTAAATTTCGTTGAGACGTCATCACAAATGCTACTAACGTTGGTTGAATATTTGTAAAGTTCGAAGTTTCCGTTACTAGAGTGCTGGATGAAGGGGGCCTATTTTTCGATATAGCACCTCGACGAGAAGAATCATTGCTGGCCAACAGTTTAGCACTGTTTTTTTTGTTTAGCTTGCGACTTACTTCTCGTTAGTATTGCAGGAGTTGTATCCAATGTGATTTTAGTATTCTCTCCCGACGAAGGAAGATCTGGTGCTGCAGACAGCAATACATCGCGAGTAGCCAGGCTCGTCTCAGTTAAAGGATGTGCAGATATAATGTCAACAAACTGGAGCAAGGGAGCAATCTCATTATATGCAGCCGAAAATTTCTTGTGGAAAGCACTCAGTTCATCAAATAAGGATTTGACCGTTAAGCTAGCTGTGCGGAGCCAAGAAACGTAGGCTGAATTTGAATAACGTCTGCAGGTCTCGCAGTACCAGTGGATGCCATTGTCTGGTTTATTTATAACGTCGGCGACAGTTCCTTTGGTATTTACTCAGGCCGAATGATAAGATCGTTCACAGAGGCCGAAACATAGCCCAAAAGGGGGCTTTTCATTAGAATCGTGGCATTTAGTTGCAAAGCAGGACATTTTAAATGCGAAAATTGAAAATTATTAATAAATATAATTAAAAAACTAGAAAGTTTTTGTAATGCTTTCTGATAATTTAGATTATAAAGTTCGGGAAGTACACTTCAAATTTTGTGAACTATTTTTAGTTCTAATGTATCCAAAGTACACCAGTTTCTATTTTTGAACTATTATTATTTTTTCTTTTTTTCAAAATTATGTACGATGATAAATAATTGTGGGATTAAAAGCTGTAACTGTAATTCAATAGTCCATACAAAAACCAATTACAAGGATTGGCTATCTTACGGGGAAGATACAAGAGCCAAAAGCATAAGTCTCCACAGTATAAAGAATTGCCTATATTAAGGCTTAATCCGAAAAAATCGTGCTATATAATATCAAATAGCATAACAAGCGGCAAATAATTAATTGGCACAAGTACTCACTAATAAACAAAAAGCTTAGTTAAATATCAGTTTTTCACTTTGCTACAATCACTTTACTGAAAAGTTGAAATTATTTTGTCGGTACACAAAGAAAAAAAAGAATATTCAGATTAAAGATAAAATGCAGGGAATATCTTTTCACAACCCCATTCGCGACGAAAGTCAACGAAAACAAACAAAAGTGATGAGAAACAAGTCGGGTAAACAGACCTACGGTCATGTCAGAAAGGTTTTGTACCCAACCTCTCCGAAATACGGTCACCGGCAACAAATAAAGTCAAGAAACATGTCAAAGAGATGTGCAAATTAAAAAAAAAACTCATTGTTTCTCCATTTTCAGCGGTCGCCATTTTGTTCCAAACTAACAATAATCACTTAAATCATGAATTCCAAAAATATGTATTGTTATAAATCTTATCTGGAAATCTTAAGAAGATCAAATCAAAATTGCAGTGTCTGAACCGATGGGAAATCCATAAAATACCAAAACCGTGTGTTATTGTTGTTGTAATTGCAGAAATTTCAAATGGCTATAACTTCCGCGAATATGATTCGATTTTCATTAAATTTGCAGGGTATTCGGCCCTTATATGTAACTACTCAAATGAGTTTAAGGGTACCTGTACGATTTTATTGGGGAAAATGTGAAATTCGAAAATCATACTATTATCAACAAAGTTGAGTGAATTTCGACTACTAAGGTATTTGTTGTTGTTGTAATCATAAATATCTACCTCCATGATTTTTCTCAGATTTTTCGGATCACAGATGTCCAATTGCGAGGGGGGACACAAATTTGTCTATTTCCCCTTCGCGTGCACCCCCTGAAGCAAGAAATGTCAGCTTAAGACCTGTTTTGAAAAGTTCTCGTTTAGACCTTTCATATGATACCCATATTGACTACCTTTGATGAAATTTTTTTTTCGGGGGCCACTCCCCTATATGGGGAGACCCCCCTTAAATACCTCATTTTTTTTTTGTAGCTGTACTTTCAAGAGAGCACCAATTTACATTTGTGTGTAAAATTTGGTGTTTCTAGCTTAAATACTTTGCGAGAAAGACGGACAGACGGACAGACAGGTCGTGATTTTAGTAGGGTTTTCTAAAATTATTTTACAAAACCGTAAAAACGAGTCAAATTATAAAATTTCAAAGTAAAACAACGTAATTCAGTGGAGGACATGGCAAAACACGTTCAACGATTTCCGAGTTCTTGCGGGAACACAGAGATTTCACGAATTTTTCTACTTACGACAATGCACAAGATTGGAAGACGACCCAACGAAAAACGAAGTGGCAAGCCCTCACCGTGGTTCCCGGACAGATTTCTATCATCTGACACTTGTCAATTTCCGGCTGGTGTCAACATAGTGCCGATTGCCAGCTCCCTGCACGGTGGTTCCCGGACAGAGGTCTGTCATCTGAAACTTGTCAACTTCCGACTTGTGTTACCATAGTGCCGATTGCCAGATCCCTCTCCGAGACCAAGCCACAAATTATTACAAGGTGTATTCCTGAAATCATGGGTAATAGAGAACCAAATCGAATATATGTGCAATCTATATGGCTCGGAGTTCCCAAAATACCCTAGGATAAATTCATATTTGGACCTTTGCACTGCTAACGCAAGATTTAAGTTCAGATTTAACAATTCTCAACGAAAACTGCAGGTGCTTCCTTATGATAGTGACTATTTTACCATTCTAATGGAAGTATATGACTAAAGGGATGATGTGTTCCTCATCCCAGTTCGAAATGCAAGTTATTGGCTTAATTTCAAAAATACATTTCACAAGAGGTTTAATCGGGGGTACCAAAAGCAATATTCACCTTCTAATGGCGGTAACTCTCGCTCAATGGTACGTAATGGCAAAAATCTAACTAACGATGAAATAAATCTCTATTTGTTAAAATTAGAGAAGCTGACATTGGAAACCATTAAGAATGTAGTCCCCAAGATTAAACATTGAAACAATATCAAAGGGAATGAAACACCAACCATTACGAGGTCAAAAATATTAGAAAACCTGCTTCTCATATGCGTCAACAATATTTATCAGCAATTTTCGGACTACAACCACCCCTCGTTGGTTTTGTTGAAATTACACGTGAATACTGTCGGAGCTTTATCTACAGATTATACTACAGAAGTAAAGTCAGCATAATCAATGGACAGAGTGGTGTTAGAACGTATGAATTCAACTTGTGTGTTTTAAAAACTGAATATTATTTTCGTAAGAGCCTCGAGTAAAGGTGTCGAAACATAAAATCACTAGTAGTGAGATAGATTTTATTGACAGCACTGACTCCAGATACATATGAAAACAGCACTGTACGTGATGGTTTACAGAAGCTTATTCTGATTGGAAATCATTTTGAGTTAGTATTTCTAGCAAACCCTGAAGAGGGACCCAAATACTTTTAAAAGTCGTTGAAGCCAAAGTTTCCGATTTCAAATTAGGCCTGAACGGTGAATGCATTGTTCGTTTCAATGAAACATTGTTCTCGAACCTCATACGGATCGGAAGTCATATTAATGATTTTTTCAGCTATGAAGACTTGTTTCTCATATTTAGCAGGATAAACAACAAGGAATCATGTAGTATTGATGGTATTCCAAATAAAGTACTACGACGTTTTCCTTAATTTGTATTACTTCCATCAAAATGTTATTTGTTTTTCTTTTTGACATGTATATATATTTCGGGAGTAGGTTGCTCCCTTCTTCAGTGTCTTTTTGTCGAAGATGTAGCAGCTCCTCTAACGCTAGTTTTGCACGCCTAAACGCTGTTTTTGCTCGCTATTTTAGCTCCTGCAACGCTGTCTTAATTCGTCTTCCCCAAACGCTCTGAGAATGATCCACCACGTTCACTCGTCCAGCAGTGAGGCACTCTGAGAGTGTCCGGTGGGAAGTTTATCTTCGTTTTGTAAATGATTATGTGAAGGTTAAAAAGTTGTATATAGATAAATGCATGAAAAATTTGTCAAAAAATTCATTTCATCGTGGACAATATGTTGGACTTGATATAATTCTTATCGAGGATTTACGGCACTTACCACCAGTGAGAGCAACGCCAGTCTTCAAACAAATTAGATCTAAATTAACTGGTACAACTCTTTGGCGTTCATTAAAATTTTATTAACTCACCCAGGTAATGCGGTAAAGTGACGTCCCATTTTCTAAATACCTGCAGGGGGAATGCTGAATGACAGGAATACTCTTGGAGCCTAGTATTCTTTGGGGGGTGCCATCCCCACGTACCCGAGAAAATTACCGTAGGGGGAGCGCCAGTTGACAGGAGCACTCTTGAAGGCTAGCATTCTTTGGGGAGTGCCACCCCCACGAAACCGAGGATATGGGGGGCGCCGTGAGGCCCTGAGATGACAAGTAACGATCCTGACTGAAACTGGACTACGCCTTGGAGAACGAACAGGAATTGATGCTTTGGTCTGGCGGATATGATGGTTTGGACCTAGTTGCTTTGCACGGTAGCGCTAAAACTATCATACCGGTTAAAATAGACTCGTGATTAGCACTGGTCTAGCTCTAAGCACTTGTCCTATTAAGGGCTTGTGCCAACCCTCGCACGGTCTCCCTACTCTGCAGATATAACCATGGGACCAAAAAGGCAACTACACACACGAACGGAGATAGTGGCTCCGAGGGGGACCCAAAAAACGGGAGCAACTCAAAACCCAACGTCAACGAGCCTAGACGTGTGCTTTTGGCTGTGCATTATTTTCAATTAAGCAATATTCTCTTTGCGTTTAAATATCGTAAAAGTTTACTATTTCCTTCATTTTCGTACTAAAAGTGGCGCATTGTGGCAGTGAATCGCTTCCTAAACAAGTCATCTTTGTTAAATCATTTTCTTTATTTACTTGCCAACAATAAACAATAAGTGAAAAGTTCATTGTGTGTCAATTAATGAGAAATATCACTTTTATGTAGTGCCTGAACTAAACTAGTAGTGTCGACACAAACCGTTCAAGTGATTAATTGCGTCTGCCACCCACAATTTTCCCCCTATTTCCGCAAACCCAAATCTGTGAACGATTTGATTGATGTAACCTGCATTCGTGAATTTAATATTTTAAAGCTTTTTTGCTTTGTGTGCAATAGTTAAGTGCAAAGTTAAGTTAAGAACATACATAATAGTGTGGTTACAGACCAAGACCAATTTAACATTTTGGATTTTTATTGCTTTGCGACGTTATTTCATATTTTATATTTGAACTTGAATAATGGCTGGAAGCTCTCCCCTCTACGACATTAAGTGCGTTATTTGCAAAGAACCGGAGTCAGCTAGGGCTTAACTCATTGAATGTGATGGCTTTTGCGCTAAATCATTCCATCTGAAGCGTTTATCTATTCCTGCTTCATTTTGTGAAATCCGCGCAAAATTTGCGAAAAACATAACTTTTCGGTGTGATCATTGCCGTGGAATGACTATCGCTGACACTATTCGCCTATTAAAAGAGCAGTCTGAAGTGCTGCTTGACATTCGTAATCGACTTGATATTTCAATGTTGGATGCAAGCAAAGGAATCAACAATGCGACCAGCCAACCTGAACCCTCTATTTCGGCTGAGGCTACGTTAATTGAAACTACTGCCGTTGATACTAGCAAGGGAGCTGTTCCTAAAAAATCAAAGGTCAGTCACTACACCTCTCCCGTATCTTCCAGGATCAACAATATACATCTTCCTTCATCAGTAATAACTTCAGCTATGACAACTGCACCTACTGATAATCCTGCTAGCCTACCAACTATGATAAATTCTGCTAGCCTACCATCTATGAGAATTTCAGAATTAGAAGTTGTTTTGCCGCCTATTCTACTTTTTATCTCCAGGTTTTCCTACAGAACATCAAAAGAGGATGTAAGTAACTACATTCTCAGAAAATAAGGATTTACTCCTCCTATATTTGGTGTTACAAAGCTAAACAAAGATAATTTAACGAACGAAATCATTGCATCTTTTAAAATTTCTGTTCCTGCTGATCTTCGTTTGATACTTAATCCAGACTTCTGGCCCAAAGGAACATTAGTCAAAAAGTTTTTTCCGGAGCAAGGCCCTAAATCAAATCTCCGTCGCTCCCAACCAAACCAACTCTAGTGATTCTTCTCTAAAAATTTATTATCAAAATGTAAGAGGGCTTACAACCAAGTTGCAGAATTTCCTAATTTCCACCACATTAGTTAATGACGACATTATATGTATAAGTGAAACATGGCTGAATGATACTATTCTTAACAAGGACTTATCTACCTTTCATAATATTTTTCGATACGATCGAACAATTGATTCATCTGGGAAATCAATCGGTGGTGGTGTACTTGTGGGTGTCACAAAGTCCCTTGGTTGTCTTTCTTGTACGGATTTCATTCCAACTTCTCCTGTTGAATGTGTACTTGTTAGGGTAACCATTTCATCCAATATTCATCTTTTGGTGTCGTCAATTTATGTGCCTTGTCAGTCTTCTCTTTCCACTTACGCTAAATTTCTCGACGAACTTTCTATCTACATAAACGCTAAATACCCTTCAGATATTATTCTTCTATGTGGTGATTTTAATGCTCCTCTTTTATCTTGGAATCTATCTTCTTGACCATATATCGAGTCAACCCACCGTCTCTCTGAAGTTTTTTCTTCTTTCCTCTCACTTTGCTCACTAAATCAAGTAAATAACATCACAAACGTTAATGACCGCATTCTTGATCTGGTTTTATCAAACTGTTCAAACAATCAGTCTACTATTTTGGACTTAAAACATCCTGAATTTGCTTATGTTGCATCCGATCTCAACCATCCACCATTAAGTATTGATGATAAACTGTGTAATATGAGGCGTAAGAAGACTGAACAGCCTTCAAGATATAATTTCCGTAGATCAAACTTTGCAATTATTGCGAACAATCTCCAATCGACTGATTGGGACTCCTTCTTTGCTAGTGTATCTTGCGATGATGCTGTTTCTAAATTCTACATGTATTTGAATACGCTGATCAGCCAACATACACCAATAGTTCACACATTAAAAAGTAATGACGCACCATGGTTGAACGCCAATATTTTGACCCTTCTAAAAAGTAAGGATCGAGCTCATTGAGACTTCAAACGTACTGGGTGTCCTGCAGCTTGTACAGATTATCAAAGACTTCGTACTCTTGCTAAATGTCGCATTAAAGCAGCCATGCGTGATTATTATCTCTCCATAGAACAATCTCTGTTGTCTAACCAAACAAAACCTTTTTGGTCTTTCATTCGTTATTTGAACACTTCCTCTTGTATTCCAGATTCAGCACATTGGAACAGCTTGGAGGCTAATGGGGCTTCTGCTATTTCAGATCTTTTTGCCAAATATTTCTCTGAATCTTTTAGTGCCTCGTCCTCACCTACAAACTATTGCCCTCCATTCTCTTATTCGACATTAGCTATTGATTTCGAAACCACTCCCGATGAAATTGAGCTACTCATCAGCAAGTTAGATGGAATCATTGGACCGGGTCCCGATGGCATTCCCGCTATTTTTGTTAAGCCACTCATTACTTCTATATCTACTCCTCTTTCAATTCTGTTTAATATAAGTTTAGCCAATGGAACTTTCCCTCAAATATGGAAACTTGCACATATTGTTCCAATTCTGAAGAATGGTGACCCTTGTAATATTTCCAACTACCGTCCTATATCTATCCTCTCCTGCTTCTCTAAATTGTTGGAGTGCCACGTTCACAATAAATTAGCATCATCTCTATCGCAAACTTTTGCTGCCGAGCAACATGAATTTCTTCCCAATCGCTCTACTACTACTAATTAACTCGAAATATCTCATTCGATTTCTTGTGCTCTAGATAACCATATGCAAATGGATGACATTTACGCTGATTTTCGCAAAGCATTTGATCGAGTTGATCATTCTATTTTACTACTAAATTTGCAGCACTATGGATTTCCTGCTCCGATGTTGGCTTGGATAAATTCTTATCTAACATATCGTTCTTGTTGTGTTCGTGTAATCAGTTCATTATCTTCAACCTTTCACCCTACGTCAGGTGTCCCACAAGGCTCAATCATTGGCCCTCTCCTATTTATACTTTTTATCAATGATTTACCTGCTGCTTTAAACTCAAAATCCCTTCTATTCGCAGATGATTTGAAACCATTTAGGGCTATCGGTCAAGTAGAGGATTGCTCTCAATTGCAGAATGATTTGTCTATCCTGGAAAATTGGTGTAGCATTAACAATCTTGAACTGAACATATCTAAATGTCATGTTATGTCGTATTCCCTTAAACCAGTGCAAATCAAATTTATCTATTCAATTGGAAGTGAATCTCTTTCAACTGTTCTAAAAATTAAGGATCTCGGTATAATTTTTGATCCCAAACTCAAATTTGATATGCACATTTCAAGCATTAAAACCAGAGCTTCTCGAGTCTCAGGTTTTGTACTGCGGCATACTTTTATTTTCCAAGATATATTCTCCGCTGTCCAGCTTTATAATACTCTAGTTAGGAGTATTTTAGAGTATAGCTCTCAAGTTTGGTCCCCACACTTTGAATACCTTATTGTTGACATAGAATATGTCCAAAGAAACTTCACCCGCTGTCTTTTTTATAAGTGCAAGATTCCCTATGTTCCCTATGAAGACCGACTCACTTATTTACATCTTCCTTCATTAAAAGCACGTAGGACTTTCCTTGATGAATGTCTTTTATTTAAACTCCACCACCGCCTGATTGATTGCCCTAACTTGGTAAATCAAATAAGTTGGAGGAGCCCCGGTAGGCCTCTGCGCTCCTCCAATCTTCACATCCAATTTGCGCGTACTGAAACTAATTTTCATTCTGCCATGATCCGTTTGCCTCGCGTGCACAATCAATTAGAACTTGGTACTTTCCCTCAATCTTTAATAGCATTTAAGCATTTACTTAGAAACAAACTACATTAATAGTTATAATTTATGATTAATTGCTTAATTCTCTTAAATATTTTTGTCTATTTTATCTATATTGACTTTTCTATTTTTGTAATTGGGCGTTTTGCCTGTTAAAATGGATTCGAAATAAATAAATAAATAATTAAATAAACCCTAAAAACGAGTGGCTGCAGCCACGATGTTTACAACACATCAAGAGCGGTACTAACGATTACGGACGAAAAACGGAGACAGTCTTGTCCAGACTGAGATTCCTGCGGCGTTCGGGCGCAACAATAAAATTATGCGAACACCAGAGTGTCCTGAAAAGGAAAAGGGGGAAACTCTGTATGACGCGCCAGACGTTCGAGCGGTGAGGGAAAATATAAACAACATCTGCTGCGATCACCACCGAAGTGACCGAAGCAAGGGTCGTAAATCCCGAAATAATAACGAACCATCTTGAAGTCCACAAAGAGATTACGGCAGGAAAAGAAAGGAGTGACCAGAAAATTAAGCGCCGTTGTGTGATTTCATCGCCAACGTCGAAAATGTGGTGGAAGTACTGTACACAAAAACGGAAGCCAATAACCTCTCCCAAGATAGGTGCTCGTAAAGTACAATTGCTGCCCAGTGACATGAAGAAGAAAAGCTAATCCGGAAAGTGCAGGATGTTCTAAAAAGAATCAAATCTGCATGCGACTCGCCAAAAATCAGTAACGGAATAAAGATAGGGCTCCTTGAGCTAGAAGACCATTAAAAGAATGGCGTCTAGCCTAATCAAAGGAGATCGGGATAAGTGAAGGAAGAAAGAGGCATTTGATGGGCGTGGAAACTCCTTCAAAAAGTGCCAGAAAATAAAGTTCACACGGATACATAACAAGAAAAAATATCTGAGAGAAAATAGGAGAGAAAAAAGCCCCGGCGAAGACACCGGCAGCAGGCAGTGCTCGTAGAACCCCAAGATGCCCGATCCTACGCAGAAGTGCTGTGGGATATCAGGGAAAATTTAAGGCTTGAAGACACCAACACTGCCATTAAAGTAGTACGACCAACGGAGTCAGGCTACATACTAGTCGAATCCGGAACAGAGGCCAACAGTAAAAAAGCATTATGCGACGCAGTAAAGAAAGTCCTCGGAAAAAGCGCAAGTATAGCCTCGCTCGATCGAAATAAGAGACATGGAGTGCGTCACGGATCTGGCCAGGGTAGAAGAGGTCATCAAAAGGGAGCTCCCTAGTGTGGGTAAGATCAAAGCGAGGCTGAAAACAGAAAACCAAAGGAGACAACGCATGACCATCATTGACTTGACCGAAAAGGACGCCGAACAGTTTCTGAATAAGGGCAAAGTAAGAATATTGTGGGTTGTCTGCAGGCGAAGAGAAGCGCCTCTTCAATGTTAGAAATGCCTTGGCTATGCTTACACCACACAAGTATTCTAAAGACTCGATCGGAGTTCTCTAAGTTACAAATGCGGTGAAATGAGACATAAAAGAAAAGTGTGTACAAAAGAGGCACACTGTATTGTAAGGATTCTGATTCAAGACCGGATTGTAGTAATCGAGCAGCCCACCTAGGCAAACTGCTTGAGGAACCTTCACGAAAAAAGCAATTTCATAATAATAATATTAATAAGGTCCGTATCAAACTGTTGCGCAATTATTGCATTAAAGTAAGAGCGGAACAATTTGATACGCAACTTATTTATACTATTGCTACCGGCCCGCAATGAATTCCGCCACTATCACCGCTACCATTATCGATAAAAAGTTTTTCCGATCCCTACTTAATGAACCTACTAGCAAATTTCAAATCACTACCAAATAAAATCAAGAATGGCAACACCATTGCTACGCAATTTAGCGAAGCAATTGCAAGATTTGTTGGGACGAGAATCTACCATTACCGCCATCAAAAGGCTCGTCGAGGGAGGCGATAAACAGAATGGATACAAAGCGGGACTCGCATTTCAAACGACGAGCAGGATATCCGTCGCGTTAGTAGTGCAGTTGGTTTTATTTTGGATGAGAAAAACGATTTTCCCGGTCTTTGTTGTGTGACTTGTGTGAGTGAGTCGAATTTTTTAATTTGTATGGATCGTGATAACTTCCCGTGCATTAAAACTATTCCGCATTTGATAGATAATCAACGAGTGCATTACATGATACAATTCGTCCTGAGTGTGAATTAATTCCGGAAATTTATCTTTGATTGTCTTAGATTAATGAAATAAAAATTAAAATTCCCTTATTGATCACAAATATTGATTTAGAATAAAAACAAAACAAGAGTTTGATGGTAAGAAAACGATTTTTTATTTTAAAACACAAATATTGATTTAGAATAAAACAACCAAGGGTTTGATGGTAAGAAAACGATTTTTTATTCTAAAACACATACGTATGTGTTTTTGAATAAAAAATCGTTTTCTTGCCATCAGACTTTTGGTTTTTTTATTCTAAATCAATATTTGTGGTCAATAAGGGAATTTTAATTTTTATTTCATTAATCTAAAACGACCTCAAAGTGTTCATATCTAGCAGATTAAAGTGTTAGAAAAAGTTTCTGAACTTTGAATGTCTGTCAAGTAGAATTACTAAACCAGTGAATAGAAGGGTGGAAAATATTAATTTCTGAAACTCATAAATTTGCGTACGCACGCAAATTAGTGCATTTCAGTGTACAAAAAAGTGGCATAGAAATATACATTATTTTTCTATGTGATCGAGTTCGAGAGTGAATGTAGTAGAAGTGGCTTTATCTAGCCGATGCTGGTGTACATGCAATACATAATTCAGTACAATGCTTTCACCAAATTGTCGGAAGGTTTAAATAAACATTATATATCATTCATCCCAATAGAAGAATATGAACTATATTTGTTTTTAACAAAATGATGAATTCAATACAAAGACTTTTAAAGATATGGCACAACTATTTATGGGACGCCATGATTTTTATGAATACAATTAAAAAGAATTACAAGCAGAAATTACCCAATTTTGGTATAAAAATAATAGAAAGTTCAACATTGAGCCAGGTTGGAGTTGCTGCACCGGTTCGAATTTAAAACAGACAGAGCTTCAATAACAAGAAAATCTTTCTTTCATAATCTGATTCGTCGGATGATTAGGGCACTGATGTCTGTTACAACAGGCTTCCGCATTACTAGCTTGTAGACAAGGCTCCACGGTCCTTGTTCAAATTGTCCACTATATCTTGCCAGCAGCGAGCCTGGCTGTTGTTAATCAATTTGTGAAGGTATTTCCTGGTCAATTTATATGCTGCTACCCGGTTGCATTCCCCGTCATGATTTCGTGCCCGTCGAGCCTCACGCCGAAGCTTGTGACAGTCCCTTCGCTTTTCAGCGACTTCATTTGACCGGGGTTTTCGACGGGGCATAGATGCGTTGAAAGCAGTCGTAATGATGCTCATAGTTGAGTTCACCATATCCGGAGCTGCCAGTTCTTCCATCCCCTGCAAATCTCCCTGCAGCGGGGCACCTACTGTGAGCACCTTGACGAGCCTCAAGGCGTCCATCCTTCCGATGTTCCATCCAATTCTAGAAAGCCGAGAGCACGGACGTCGGGGACAACATCACTGATCTCAAGCAGAATGCACTGATGATCGCTGGCTGAGTAGTCCTCTAATACTCTCCAATTGTGTATCCTCCGTACTAGGACTCCGAGGCGAATGTCACGTCCGGTATGGTTCCTTCACAGCCAATACGGTGGAAAGTCGGCGTATTTCCGATGTTTAGTACGACGAGCACCGTCCTGGCCGCCAGTTCTAGGCTTCGTTTTCCCCACGAATATGTTTGAGGCACGCCCCATTCAATTGCTTTAGCGTTGAAGTCCCCCCCAATGAGCACGTTCCCGTCTGCGTTCAAGACAGCGTCCTCCAAAGCATTCAACTCGGCTTGGAAAGACGATATCGATTCGTTTGGCAGAAGGTGGTCACTGTTCCAAACCCAGATGGTGGCAGTACCAGTTTCATCAGGATAACATGATGCAGAACTTTGATCATGGTGTTGCTCACTCAGCGGCATAAAGTCGGCTTTCATATCCCTCACAAATTGTTCAAGCAGATTTTGAGCGGTTGAACTGCGGTGTAGGTTTAGTTGCAGGATGCGGGTCATCGAAGTTCTTATTTTGCCTTGGCTAGGGCTTCCTTGAAAACCCGGCATTTTCCTGATCCCAAGAGGTGTTCAAAATCTTCACTCTCAAGTCAACTTAATGGGCTCTCTAGTCTAGTTATGTATAGTAGAAAAGCTTTCTTCCGAGTTGTTTTGCTGCAGCCCCTCATACGGCCTTCTTTTTGCTGATATGCCACTATTCCAACCGAATCAGTATATGTCTTCGACACAAAAAGTGTGAAAATTATAGAGGCATCACTCTACTATGTACGTGTAAATTAATGCCGTACTATGAAAGTATATAGGAGAATATTAGGGAGGCTTTCGAAGTGGATGGTCTACAATAGACGAAATGTTGTCAGTTAAGCAGGTGCTCGAAAAGTGTTGGGAATATAACATCGATGCGCACCAATCCTTTGTAGACTTCAAGCAAGCATATGACAATGTCCACAGAAGTGTGCTGTATAAAATAATGCTTGACTTTGGCGCCCCAAAAAAACTAGTCTGTATGGTGAAAATCACGCTGCTAAATACAGAGTCCCAGGTCAAGTAAACGGTTAACTGACGGACAGCTTCATAATGGAATCAGGCTTAAAACAAGGGAGTGGGCTTATCCCAATGCTCTTTAATATTGCGGTGGAGCACGTCATCAGGAAGAAATCAGCTGAAACCTTTGATGCACTAAACTTCAATTCCACAAAATTGATAGTATATGCTGATGACGTCAATATTATGGCACGTTCAATCTCATTTCTGAGTCTGGAATCTGAAACAAACCTAATTATCTTACGCGTAAATGAAACCAAAACCTAATTCATGACTCAAACCAAGAAGAGCACTCCAGTTCGACAAAGCTTGACCGTAGGAGATAACATCCTTGAAAATGTTGATAACTTTATATATCTTGGAGCCAACCTGAATAAAAGAGGCGCCGAAAAGGACGCGGTAGGACGGCGCATAAATGCCGCAAATGAAACGTATTACTCCGTACTTCCTATTCTAAGGTCCTGAGTGGTGCACAGACAAAATAAGTTTCCTATTTACAAAAAACTAGTCAAACCTGTTATATGGAAGTGAAACATGGAGCCAGACGAGCGAATCCGGAGAGGCAGTGGACATATTTGAACGCAAAGTGCTCCGGAAAATCTACGGCCCAATGAAACAGGGAACAGAGCGGAGACTATGTTACAATTATGAGTTGTATGCAGCATTTGACGATCCACCGGTTTCCTCATGCGTAAAGTTACATAAATTGTAATGGGCGGGTCATGTAGAAAGAATGGAAGAAAACTGTCTACTCAAAAGAACATTGACGGGTAGAGTACAAGGTAGACGTCGAGCGGGAAGACCAAGGACTCGATGGGAAGACACAATAGGAGCTGACAGTAGATCCTTGCTGAGAATGATCAACTGCCGGATGAGGTCGCAGAACCGTGATGATGGAAGGAAATTAATCCTAGCGGACAAGGCCCAGCTTGGGCGATTGCGCCATAGATGATGATGAATCCAATCAGCCAATCCCATCACTGTTGCCCCCATCCCCCCGACGATATGGCAGCAGCGATTTTGGCATCGCGAAATGCTTCTTCACGACCTGTTCTCAACACGTTCGCAACAAGATGAGTAAGACGTTCTCGGGCAGTTCGACCAATGGAGCGCGCAATATACACTTAGTCATTGGTTGTTTGATTCACGCACATTCGCAACGTGGGTATTTATCCTTTCTTTCAATTTCCTTGACTAGCACTTTTTCGTGGCTGCTGTTGAACTTGGAGACCACCTGTGAGTCCCCTTTGTCCCGCTTGTCGTGATTCAGCCGAGCGTGAATTGAACTCGAGATGAGATCTTTCACAGCCTGACACCGATCCAATCCGACCAGAAGGCGAATCAGATTAGTACACGGGAATCGTCGCTTTGTTCCGCTTAAAATGTTTGTCATACTTCTTAAAGATTGCCGAGACCAAGACGGAGAACAAACGATTGCACAATATACACGATTGGGAATTTTCTTTTTGTTGTTGTAATTATTGGCATCCAAGAGTGAATGTACTTGCTAGTTATTGTACTAAGGTATGGGCAAGTACGAGCAAATAAGGTTTCCTAATGAAAACATGTAGATACCACCAAGGATGTATTAGAAATTTAAATTTGCATGACAATGAAGGTACAGAGTTTGTAAATGGAAATCGTTTTCAAGACCTTGGCATGATTTTAATCTATTCAGATACGTTTATGCCGTTTATTTTGTTGGTTTTTGGCCGTGTGTTGAATAATAAATTTCTGCCCTGTATTCAACGATGATGTTCTCTTTGCCAAACTTTTTAATTGATCATCGTGCAGGTATCGATCTCGGTTTCGGATAGCTCTTATAGCTTGAAATTACTAATGATAATTCTTTGTGTGTAGCTGCATAATTGAGTTGTACTTACAGGAGAAAATTAATCTGAACATAATTCGTAGTTACAAAAACATATTGAGCTCGCATATGTAGGAAAATTTAAATAATTCTCTCACCTCTAAGCATGGTGGTCGCCATCACCGGTGTGTATCTAGTAAGAGTGATGGCCTGAGGAGAATTAGTACACACGTCGAAACCATCTTCTTCCAACATTTTTCTTTTTTCTTCGCGAACAATTTTTCAGAAAAATTATTAAAGCAACTCGATTATGTAGCTACACACAAAGAATTTTCATAAGTAATGTCGTTCTGTTGTGACCGAAAGGATCAATTTTGGCACAATATATTTTGCAATTTCATATCTAAAGCGAATTTTCTCAAACCATGAGGTGTCAGAATAGAGTTCAACCTCATTGTTCGAATGTACATCTTAAATACAACTGCAAAAACCTATAAGGATTTATATGGTAACCAATAATTTTCATTTTTACTTTAAAACTACTATACTTACGTAAAATGTTCTGTTCTCTACTCGCCTAAAATATGTTTTTGTACCAAATAAAAACACAGACAGGTTTTTGTGTATAACTATTCTTATTTCTTCATTTTTGTAAACAGTTTAATATTTTAGTTAAAAAATTAATCCTTCTAATCCGCTAGTATAATGATAATTCAGATTAATAATTAATTAAATGCTACAAATATGCTAGAAATTAATTCTTAGAAACTAAAAAAAATCCATGATTTCTTTTTTTCTTTCTTCCTATGTATTATATCCTTCTATTTGCTTATTGTTTTTACACACCTCTATAATACATTAAGTTGTATTTGATTCCAAAAAATATTGAAACACAAAAGAAAAATAATCGACTCATAGCATTTTTAATGGAAAATATTAAGGTTTATTTTTCAAATGCTTTTAGTTTTGAAGAAATTTCATCTAAAATCGGATCATTATGTTTCCATTGTCGATCACACGATTATTTCTCCCATTGTAGACTATAAAAGAAGGTTTCATTTTATTTTATATTTTTTCTGGCTTTCCAATGATTTTTATTTGATTCAATTACTTAAACTGTTGAAGTAATAATCATTATATTATTTATTATATAGAGCTTAAGTTATAAACTACATAAATTCGGACTTTTCTCATGTTTTGTTTCGAGGTAAATCAAAACAGTTTTTATATTTATTTTATATGTTTGCATTCCAAGGTATCAATAATCCTTAGTATGCTTGATTTCCCATTTCAGGCAATATCCTTTTATAGATTATTTCTTTAAATAAACCTCCTTCTATTAATAATACTGTTGTTTTGTTTGATAGAAGCTTGATTACGGCTGGTTCTTGTTGATATGATTGCATTTCTGGATTTTTAACTACCTTGTTTATATGTTTTCTCGTGTCTAAAAGACCAATTGATACTTAAATTGATTTCATTGTTCAAAACAATAAATCTGGTTGTTTCGAAGATATGTTGGCTTTGTATGAAAAACGTTTCAGACGAAGTAGATTTTTTGAAAAAAGTTACCATTTTTAGTAAATCACAAATGACTCCTCCCTCCATCTTTCTTGTTGCCTTTGAACTAGCGATATGATGTAGTTTTTCACTTCCAAATAATTGGCAACAGCTTCTTAGAAAATATTTATTTTTTACAGTTACATAACATCTTTGGCAGCCAAATTTACCGAAGGGAAATTGAACAATTTTATGAAAGAATTTATGTTTTGTTTACTTTTCGATCATATGACAATTATTTGAAGTATGATTTTATCCGTATGACTAAAATTGTATGCTTACATATAATTTAATAAATACATTTATAAGAGATTTAGTAAAATTAATAAATTTTTCATTTCAATTTTTCTTTTGTTTTGGAAAAAATCTGATAAATTATCATTTTTACACGATTCTAATGATCTAATCAGTTCTTTAAAATTAATAACATTTATTGATTTTTTATAGATATAATTCCTTTAAATATTCAAAGAAGTAATTTTTAGCGTTTTTTCATACAATTTTGTTTATATTAGTTTAATCACAGATTTTGATTTTTATGTAAAAGTAGTATTTGAAAATGAATTAGAAAGAAAGTTTCCGTAGATAATAATTTACAAAATAAAACGTTCATGTTTTACATAATCGTAGACATATATATTTTTTATCTATTATTGGATTTCAATGATTGAATGTGTATATATCTTTTATTGGTGAATTTGATCCGACTAGGTCTCGCAGAAAAATGTGGATCTGTGCAAAACGCAGACAAATAACATTTTAGAACGTACGCAGCTGCATATGTTGATGTTGTCGGTTCATAAACGGAATTTTCAACTATTTACGACATAAAATGTTTAATTGACAAATCTCATACTCTTATAATTTGAAGTTAATCTTTATTTGATAGTTATTGTTATTTGTACGCTTTTTACCATTCCAAAATTGAAGTATTCATTTGAGGTAGAGGAGTTCTTTTGTTATTGTGCATTATTTTCATGCTTGATGGTAGTCGATTCTATTCTTAAAGTATGAAAATTCCGATGGCTTGATTATTGTTGCGGAAAAATATTTATATATCTAATTTAGTCGATAACGAAATCACGAAACTCCCTGCTGACTTGAAAGTTCTCTTATTACACAATCAATGCTTTATGATTAAAGTCAACAAAATTAACATAAGCGAAAGCATCCGGGCTCCTTGAGTACCATTATTTTCAAAGAAAACATTGTTGAGAATTCCTGCAAAACACTTAGATTGCAACGGGAAGTGGTGAGGCATTCTATTTTAGTGTGACTAATAACATTGAAAAAATGACCGTTTTGATTCCTTGCATTTCATTGTCCATTTGATATTGGTACAATTAAAGATACATTCAATCCTTAAAGTTTCCAAGAATGAATCATTTACATGATATTCAATTTAGTTGAATTTTCTTTAGTGAGCAACGTTACGTGTTAAAGTTATGTATAGCCTAAACATTTACAACCTGAGATTGTACAATGTCAATCGATAGTATTCAAGTAATTAGTGACCTGCCCTTAATTTTAATATTTCCATAATAAAAGCGCCAAAACGTAGTTTATGAGCACGCCGAAGAAAACCTCAAATATTTTTGGCACAATTTTGTTATTGATTACGATATTTGGAAAAGAAGATATCCTTTTAAAAAAATGTTTCTAGGACTAATGATGATTTTTACAAAAGATTCTCAAAATAGTGGAAGACAATGAAACATAAAAAATTTCTTGAAATGTACAAAAAGAGAAAAAGATATGCCTAAAATCTTAAATTGTACTTTTCTGTTTTCATTAAAATTAATTTTGAATTTTTCTTAAAAAAATTATCACATACAAATTTTAGTAATTTCATACTAATAAAACTTTGAATTGTTTTTCGTTTAGTTTTTAATTTTGGATTGACGAAAAATAACGCAAAGTAAAACATTCACTTAAATTTTGAAAAAGTCTTAGCCGAAAGTAATCACAGACCAAAATGGGTGGAGAACACAAAATTAACAAGTCTTCAATTCATTTTTTGAAATGTAATAGTTCGTACTATTGATTGACATTTTTTATTTTTCTTCTAATTATTTAGTTTATTATTAGCTGATCCCTAGTGTTAAAATATAACTATTTAATGAGTTTTGCATATACTTAATGATAGTTCATTGTATTTTAAAATAATTTTAGAAAAATTTGGCAGCTGAAAATGTAGTAAAAGTTTCACACATCATTTTTTGTTCTGTTTGCCTGATTTTCAATTTGCACGTGAATCCATTGTAATGTCGTAGTGTGCAGCGATTTGCAAATATTCTTTTATGGCACAACCGAATGCATGTTTAATTGTGTGATTGTTTGCCTTGGGTGCTATTATTACTTGTATGATCATTTTCAGGACTATTTTTCATTTTATTCAATAATTAAAGGGGGAAACTTAGTACTGTTTGGTTACTTGCATTAAGCTATGTAGCTCTACTTCAATATGGCATTTTTTGTATTTGTTCATCTATCGTATTATTGTTTCGTATAGTGTAATTTTAAAAAATATAAATGTATATTATTTGATAAAATATGTAGGTCTAACCTACGCTGTCCTAATTGTTTATTTCATATGCATTTGTTGCAAGAACAATTTCAGTTGTTTGTTGCTTTTTATACCTGAGCGCCTGGATATGTGCACATAAAATACGATGTACATTTATTGTTATGCTTTGTTTGATATCTTTCAGAAAAATATATTTTTTTATGTTTATTTATATCATGAAAAATATTTTTTTCATCAATTATTTTTGGCAATTAATGGATTTGTCAAATATTCTAGTTCATATGAATTTAATTCTCTGATAATTCTATTTCCTTCTTGCTGTTTGCCTAGCTGCATTTGTATTGTATTTTTCATGTTATTAGAATTCGATTTTACATTATTTCATTTTCTTTTTTTTTGTTTAAAAAATATTACTTAACCTTTTTTGTACTTCAATGGTGAATCACTGAGCTCATTGTATTTTAAATGTATTTCTTGATGTCTAATTCTAAATATATATAGATATATAGTATATAATGAATATTTACTGTTTTTGTGTATATCTTAAATTTTTTGATTTTTTCTGAATTATTTTAATAACAGGCATAATATACTAGAATCTTTTTAAATCATTTCTTTTGTTTGATGATGGGTTGAAGTTTTCTTGTATATTTTTATTTACTTATACATTGAAACCATGAAAATATTAATTTCTTTTCCTTTCATTGTAATAGAATGTACATACATAAAGTTTATGTTGTTTTTAACATTGAATTGAATATTCCTAATTTTTTAGTTTATTTAAAAAGTTTGTTTTTAAGATTTAGTAAATGTGCTCTTAATTTTTTTATCGTTAATGTTTAAATGATATTTATGCCTAGAGTTTTCACTTTATTTTTTAGTTTTGCATTTTGGAATATTATTTTTTAGAGAAATATTTTTTTTTCATTGAAATGAAACCAATAAAATTCAGTTATGGTTTACGATTTAGTTGTATTGTTAACAAATCAATTAGTATAGTGGTCATTCTCTGCATTAAGTTATGAAATAAATTAGCCTAACTTATTTTTTGCTTGTTAACACTCTTGAATATAACCGAAGATGTGAAGATGGGCTGCAATTTTAACATTTTGATTGTTTTTCTTCATAAAAATAATAGTATAGTATCTCTTCTTTCAACTAGCAATCGAAATTCTGAGCTGATATTTCATTCTATATGATCGACTATTAATATTTAAGTAGAATAAAAAATACTACGAATTTAATTAATGTTGATGTTTATTACTTTAAGATAAATCTGAGTTTATGCTGTGCAAATACTCCAGCTGAATTCCTTTTAATATGTTTGGTTTATAATATTGAGAATCTGACGAATTTGAAAACCTGCTGTAATTAATTTGAAAAAGGGCTGACACCTGACCAAATAAATTTTATATAATCAGGTCAAAGTCACAAAAACTTTGTTAATCTACAGCATACTTATTAAATACCAAATTTGAAAGTACGTCAACAAAAGCGATTGCTCCCATAGTTCCTTCAGATAATTGGAAGGGTATAAGAAAGTAAGACTCAATACAATTATAGAAGAAAAACAATGTCAAAGTATTTTCGGGCTTGTTAACAAATTTACCGAATGATTGTACCAAGTGGTAGATTCTTCTCAGGTAATATTAGTCGATATTTGCCGAATTTTGTCATTTTAAACTCTATAAGAATACTAAACAAAGGAGCTCTGTATTGAGCTGCTATTTCAGTTGATAATAAAACCCATACACTTTTAGGTTCCCTGATCTATAAAATAAATGGTTAAATGCGCATGTGTTAAAAGGATTATCAATATGATTTTCATCGCATGCATTCAACTAACAACTAAATTTACCAAAGTAACTTATAAGGAATATTTACAAGAATAATAGTTAAATATTAAAATTATTAAAGGAAAAAGGATTTTTTTGTTTCCAAATGTGGAAATGCTCCTAATTTAAAACAAAGAAAGTAATAAAATTGGTAAATATTGCACGTTCGTCACAATTAAAAATAAAGAAAAAGAGGAATCAAAATGTTCGAGTAGTTTGAATCGCTTGTTGATTGTTTGCAATGGTTAAGGTAGCCCTGAATAGAGTTTTGTGGACCCGGTTACTTCGTAAAATTTGGATTTTACTCATATTTCACTCAAAATTAAGGTCGTAAGAAGTGTTTAGAAAGTGTTAATTTTCAGAATAATGCAGAAAAAAAAGTTTCATTGTCTAAAGGATCAAGGCCAGCAATTTGTTGCGTTAAAAACCTATGATACTCGAATCATTCAGCCGATAAACGAGTTTTTTCTGCATTATTGTCCAAATCGACGTCTGTGGAAAATTAGGTGTTAAAGATTTTGTTTAGTATAAATTCTTGATTGATCTGTCAGTGATAGATATGATGGTATTATAACGTTTCCGTTTGATTCACACAAAAAATAACCAACATTTTTGTGGATGTGTAGGCAAGTCAGTGTACTCATCGAAATAAATTCGTAAGATTAATTGCTGATTTTTATTACATTCTTGGTATTTTTCAAAATATCAGCGATTGTCCTTTGTCCATCACTGCAATTTCAGCAATTACTCTTTTCAAAAATTGATAGTTTTTGATACTGATAGACTACTCCAAATGAAATGATATTTCTATTAATAGAAGCCTCAAACAATTGCGTTCAAAATAAATATAAGGGGGGCACACAGGTAGTATAACTTCTAGAACGACCAAAATACATTTTCCTTCTAGAAACGTTTTAGCTTTCCGCAACGAAATATTTTGTTTAGTGCGCAAAGTTGTCACAATAAATTACAAAGCATAATTGAAAAAGAAATTTAAAAACAAATAACAATATTTCTCTAAAAAATTGCATTCCATCTTAAATTCTATTGTATCCCCGGTGGCGGTTGTCCCAGTTCAGTTGCGAAATCAAATAAATGCGGACGTGGATGAGAAATGGGATGATGAGGTCCTAAGACGTTTTTAATGGCTGACGTTTTCAAAAGTCGTTTCAGCATACCACTGGAACCACGATGTTGTAGACTCTTGTGTGTTGTTAAAGAATTTTTCGTTCTATAGCGCCGATGGCAGAATTCACACACGTACAAGGTATCGGATTGTTCATGTTTATCTTGAAAATGCCTTTTTAGCGAATAATAGCATGAGAATGTTCTGCGGCAGTAGGGACACTCTTGTGGCTCATTAATGCCACCACTGGTAGGTGGTGGAATCCGCAATGGATGGTTGGCGCCAATATTATTCATTGGTTGCTGCGTTTGACTTCCGGGGGTCACGCTACCACTAGCGCTACCCAATAATTGACCAGATGCTGACGAATTTGGCGATACCGAGGACGTTGAAGAGGTAGAATTTGTTGATGACGATGATGTATTTGCCGAGACAACAGCATTTTGGGGGCCTGCTTGGATAAATTTCATGTTCATATATATGTAGCCCAATTGAAAAAAAGAGAAAAATATAAACGATGTACATCATTTCTAGAATTTCTGTTATAACTTCGGTAACTTTTCGTTTGCATAAGTTTGCTACGTTTTTTATATTTTTCTGGTTTTTTTGTTGTATATTTCAGCTTACAATCTACAATTCTCTGTTCTAGTTTCTAAGATTTACTCAAAGTAAGATAGTGTTCCGGTTAATTCATAGTAAAATGTTATTTATCATATTTTCCTTTATTTTCAATCTACATAAAAATTTTGCAATTGAATATTATTGAAAAGAGATTATTTGATGGTGTTTTTTCGCGAAAATTCATTGTAATTTACGGTTGAAAAATCTAGTTGTTAAAAGCATTGTTTTATATTCAATGCAATTCTTTCGGGGCATGCAAAGTTTATGCATAACGATCTTGGATACGAGTTTTAGCTAAAAGAAGCCGTTACAAGCATTACCAAATTGACTTATTTCAAAGAGCTTTTTGTATCCAGAATCGACCATGCATAATAAAATGCCATTCTAGATAGGTTTATATATTTTCCAAACAAAAAAATATAACAAGTAAACACAAATGCACAAAGCCGAAATTATCTACATCGTTTGGACAAATTACTATGAGTTTTATATCATATTTGGAAACGAAAATATTAATTAAAAACAATTTTTTGAGAGGAAATATTATTTAAAACAAGATATTTGTAAATGGAGCGCAAGCATTTTTTAAACATTTTGCCTGTGTAAACGATTTTTTAGTTATTTGCATTGAAGTGCTAGTTATTTTAATGTTTTTTCTTTTTAGGGATAGGAAAACTTTTAGCATAGAAATCAGAGTTTCTCTCCCCTTAAATTAATATTTTCGTTTCCGCTTTATATTTTAATTATATTATTGTAGACACAGTCGCTTGCATGACCTGTTGAAGAAGTCGATAAAACTTAAAAAATTAATACACATACATGTAAAGCTCGAGTCTGAGTTAGGTTAAAAATAACAAATCAGTTTGAATACATACAATTCTAGTTATGATTGCGATTTAAATATGTTGCATTTTTTACGATGTCAACCTATTCTAACTGATTTATTATCGTTAATATATGGGAACAGAAAAATGACAAATGAAACTCCAGTTCTTAGCTGGGAATAAGGGCTAAATGAAAATTAATAGCATACCTATTGAAATCGGATAAAGTAAAAAATTAATGAAATTGGCTCCTATGAAAAGCCTTTGTTTGAAGTTCTTTAGGTCCCCGGTTAGGTTGTAATCTAATTTTTAGGAGAAAAATTGAATGTTTGGCAGATGGAAAAAACAGCATGCACAGTTTTAAAAATATTTTATCAAATTCATAGTTGTGCTCTCTCTCTCTTTCCATCTATTTTACACGAATTTCCACTAACTCTCAGTTTTATTGCAATTGAAGTTCTACTTTGCAAAGCACATAAAATTCAGTAAACTTTTTGCTTATCTATATTTTTACAATGTCTTATTCTGGAAAATCTGATGAAAAAAGAAAGACACACTCATTTTGCATTCGCCAAAAAAGTTAAAATTGGAATTAAACTTAAAACAATGCATCATCTAGAAAAGGCAAATAAATCATATTACAATGCCACTAAGAATAAGCCAATCATTTTGCAAGTTTCAAATTGATTTGAAGAAAAGGAGGGATTCGATAGTTCATTCTGTAACTAATATCTAATTTGAAAAGAGTTAAGCATATACAACTATAACAACAACAACAACAACTAAATAACGAAAATAGTTTAAATTTTTTGAAAACAAACAATGTAGGAAACTAAATGAAGAGTTTATATAGAATCCACTTGAAATTAATGCTGTCTATTTAAAACAAACACAAATTATAAATATTTTGTACTATTTATATAAGTAAATGTGCTTTGGATAAAGTGAGGAAAATGAACATGATAAGTATGTTAAAGATATTTACTTGCTTATTATTTTCGATAGCTAATAATTTTAAGAATAAGGTTTTTCTATTCTTAAGCTATTTTCTTGAGACGAGATTTTCAATAGTTTTACAATACATTATAAGTGTTAATAAAGTTTATTTGTCGGAAGATACATTTTAGATTTATCGTTTCTTGTTTATCGTATCAAAGGGCAATATTGAAATAGTTTTTCTGTCGGTTTTCTAGCTAAGTTTTATAAATCTTAATAGTCTTTTAAAAGTATATATAAAAGTAACGATGAGTTTTCTAGAATGTTGAGTTTTGATAAGATTGTCGTTAAGTTTAATATCACATAGGCAGAATATTCACAGATAAGTTCTAAGCTTTCAGTATGGTTGAATTCTAAACATGAGGGAAAAGGAAAATTAAAATGAATTCATAATCATTATTTTTATTTCAACGATAGCAGTCATGATTTTGTTTTTATAAGGCAATGAATGATTGCGGTGTAGTCTACCATCGATATGAGTCACAAATTACAAGCTCAAAAAGTAAAATTTGCTATTACTAATAGAAGTATCTGCTCCTTGACTATTGCAGTACGGAGTACTATGGTTCAATAAACGATGTATATGGAGTAAGACATGCTGACTTTAAGCTAAGAAGTTTTTATCGAAAATAAAATTTTGATTATTAAGCTTTATTATAGGTACTGGCAAATGAGAGTATTAAAATTTAAAAGTAAGACCCAAACACAGCTTAAATGCAGCTTTATGTCAAATTTAGGCCCAGCTAAGTAAGGCAACTTTGGGGTAATCAAGTAAAAGTAGTTGCGTAAACTTAAAAGAGTCAAGAATTACCTAGAGGATGATGACAGTAATCCACAACGTATGAAACGTCTAATCAGGCCATTAAATTCAGCTGAATCTTCTTGATATTTGCTGTGGGCTGGGAATATCAGTAGGTATTTTTCTTATCAATTAACAATTTGCCAGGTATATGAGAGCTTGAGTTGATTTCTTTTTTTGAATATAATTCTTGTCTTCTTGACACTGCAGATTACTCAAAGGAGTCGAAACGCGTCTGCTCACGCAACAAAGCCAGGCTCGACAGCTTTTCAAAAAGAAAAAGAGAATTGGCCTGCGGATATCAAATAAGCAAAATTAATACTATTTCAAATATGTGATTTTGCTTAAAATACTCAACACTACTACATAGATACTTGTGGTTATTTTTAACCTACTTCTCTTCAAATGATGTTGGCGATTATTGTAGGTCTTACTTTATCACTTTTTGAAATAGAGAATATGTTTCCAATATTGGATTATAGTTTTTATGAGTCCAATTTTTCGGCCTGAACTGTTTTATCTTTAGAGATTGAGGGTTATTTCGAAAATTTCGATTTACGTATTGAAGTGTCATTTAGTATTGTAATGATGATAATTCTGAACTTATAACAAGATTTTAATTTTCGATGAGCTGCGTTTAAATTGGGAGCCATTCAGTTTGGGATCATTAGTTAAAAATTTCTGGGGACCAAACAAACATTATATGGTGATTATTGACTCAGGTCGTAGGTAGATCTACTTAAAGCTTGTGCTCGAGTAAATAAGTAATTTAAAAATCTTTCTGCTGATTATGACATCATTACAGAAGTTTCTGATACAAAATGGAATTCGGGAAGATTCGCCGTACTTTTATATATGCGATATTATATTTCGAAGAAATATTTTCGTACCGAGTTTTAAGTGTGAAAATATAGAATAATTTTGCTTCCTTCGGTTTTTCCCTATCGAGTTATTCGTGGATGAAGTATATTCGCGGGTTAATCTCCACAGTATCTTAGATTCGAATAGGCACGGTGGAAGATACAGTAAATTATGATTTCCTTAAAATACTCATTTTTCCGTGTAAACAGGTAAAAATAGGTAATAGTACATACAATAATATAATCAGAGACGTGTAAAAGGCGATAGATACAACTTTTTTAATATAGCAGTATAAAAGGTATAAGTAAGTATTAAAATTTCATTAAAAATGTTCAGCCTTTTGAGTAACGAACTTTTGCTATTGTCGATAGAGCATAGTGATAAATTCAAAGGGATTCTACTGATGTCACTAAACAACCAAAAAGTACTATAATTAAGTATGTCTTATTCTTCATGAGTTCAGTGTATAGCGTTTTAGGGTTAAAGATAACATAGTTTACTTACAATAATTTTGCAAAGATTTCGACTTTATTTTGCGAAAGGCAACTATATTTAACGAGAAGATTCAGGCATTCATAGTAAGGGTATAACAATTATTGTTAAATATCGTTTTGTAAAGAAGGAGAGAATATGTGAGAGATCTACATAGCAAAAGAGAAAGTATGAGAAACTGAGGAGAGCCAAGAGAGTGCGGAGAGCTAAATCCAGAGAGACAGTTCGAGCGAGAGACAGACAGAGAGACAGTGAAGAGGCTTGAATTTCTTGCGTTTTAATTTGCGAATTTTATCTAACCTTGGCGAACGTTTACAAAATTCATCTCAAATATGTTACATGATGTGGTGGTGGTGGTGGTACAAGATGATGGCGTTGGTGATGAGAACGACGGTGATGACGACAGTAACATTGCTGACGATGATTGCATTTGTGGTGACGAAACAAAAGGGAACGATGATACTACTGTCGGAGAAATTGATGAAGTGCTCATTAAATCGTCAGTAATTTGTGATGCTTTGTACGATGTCGAAATAGACGTTGGTAGTGGTAGTGGCGGCGGTAGGGGTGGTAAATAATTCTGAGTTCGATTAATCATTGAGTAATTGATTCCACGCAGTATTGATCCGATTGCATCTGACACAGTAAATCTATGTGAATGTCCTATATGATACCGATAATACTTATTATCATAGAGATGTCTTTTGCATTGAGTAATATGTTGTTGTGGTTGAAAGTCATGGAAATATTGATTAGCATAGTAGTCTTCTTCTTCTTCTTTGAAATCTCGTTGTTGGAAGTGACACCACATCAGCATAAACCCCTAAAAGAACTTAATATCTTTAATGTCCAGTTCGCCGGGCCGAGATTTATGATATGTGTAGATGTGTGTCATGAGCGAATTTCTTGAGCAGTAAACTCTCTCGCATATGATGCAACGGTATTCTTCTTGGCGTTCTGCATGTTTATCGGCAATATGGCGTTTGAGTGAGGCTTTCGAACATAATACCTTAGCGCAAAGTTGACATGCGAACAGTTTCTTGGGTGAACAGCCTGTAATAAGATAGTAACCAAAAAGAAGACAGATCCAATACCGACATTTTGCATTGAGATATTTTGTATTTTTTCTCAGGGGAACATATAGAAGGAAGTCTTCATATTATCTAACTAATTTAGAATGGTTGATTTCTACGGTTTTTTTATTATTAATAAGTAAACGCTCTTTCCAGCCGCATATTAATGGCTACCATGTTGGTGATATCCTGGTTCTTAAGAAGCTACTTGAGTAACGCCTGCTTTTATTGTTATTAATCATTCTAAGTATGAACATGACGAATTACCTCCCTGCCTTACTCATTTCGATACAGATTTTGAGTGTGCACACTTAATTTTTATCTCCTAATAACACTTGATTCACAAAATCATATTATATTTAAAAACTATTGGTATATTTATAATAAAAAAAATGAAATATTTTTCTCTGTTATTATTGCAAGCTTAAAATAATCACAAGGATGAAATTTTTTGTTTATTTGTAAATAAATTTGGCAGCGTATCCAGACAGGCCCCAATGCTAAATACTTCTACCCTAGAAAATCTTCGTATATAGATGTTTAACTCTTCACTTTAGTTTGTTTTGCCCGAAAAGCAGCATTGATCAAAGCTAAATTTCTAGCCCGTTGAAATGCTTACTATGTTCTTTTCGGGAGAAAGCACTTACAACAATACAGGATAAGGGAAAAGTAGGATCCGAACACAAAAAAAAAATCAAGCAAAAATGAAACAAAAATTAATGATTTTTGGAATTAGTAAAAAGTTGGTGGTGATTTAAAAATGAAATTAAATACAAAACACTAGATTGTTTTAAATATATGGAAAAATAATATATTTGATAGAATTCTTTTTTATATATCATATGCTATATTGAATGGTTTATTAGATTTTTTTAGGTATTTTTATTTAGCTTAAGTTTTTTGTTACAATAATTAATTATAAATTATTTTCAGTTACAATCATAGTCGGAGAATTTTCAAATGGAAAACTCAAATCCATACTTTTTATTCTGGTTTCATGATTAGGAAGGGACGAGGAAATAGAGTATATTTCTGCTTTCTTTTCTGTAAGTTTCATTTAAGAAACAATTACTGGACATTTAATGAAAGAATACTAATTTCTTAGTATATGTTTGACACATGGAAAAGATTTTACTGGATAGAATAACATGGAAGTGTAGCAATTGCTATGACCAATGTAAGTTATAATTTTATTGAAAAACGTTTGCTTAATATTGCGTAATTTTTTGTGATTTAATATTTTTAAGGTGGTAGTATTCAAAGATTAAATGTAGTTGGTTATTGCAGAAGAGATACTTTGAACTTTTCGACACCAAGGACCTTGCGCGATCAAACATTATTAACCATAGCAGAACATAATCTTTGTGCATTTATTATCTCATCGTTCTCAAAGGAATAAAATGTTTGTTTCCGTCAAATCTTACGATTTATGTTTATTTTGAAAACTTGCCTATTTAAAATGATTTAGCAGAAGTATAGTTCAGTAAATTAATATTTAAGGGAGAATACCATATTAGTCATAACAATCACTACTTCTAGTGGTTAGCAATGGATGCAACGTACAGCTAATAAAGTAAAAACACAAGAATTGAGACTATTGACGATTTGCTATTTTTACAACATTATCTTGTATATTTTTGGGTATAATTTCAATATTAGTATTTTTAATATTTATATCCGATCGATTTAATAACTGTTTAAAACTATTGGATCATAGGTCTTGCTATTGTATGAGATTAAACACATGTAATAAAACAAATTGATATTTCAAAGAACATTTTGTATATTCTTTCATTTTATAATTGTAATATTTATATTTGTATGCTATTGGGTTGCATTGTGGGCAAAATTTAATAATTGATGAAAGAAAATTAAAAAATTGAATATTTATAGCATGTAGGTATAATATACATTCCTATATTACATTTTTTATTTCGCATAAATGAAATTAAACAATTCATGTAGAGTGACTTATAAAACGCTCAATTAAATCGTTTCAAATTCTTCTCCTTTTTTTCACTTGAAATATTCACTCTACGAGCAATATATTTGCAAGTACAAAATTTCGCTAATAAATATTTAGAAACATAGTAAAAACACAAGAAACTTAATGTCAAAAACGAATTATGTTAAAACTCTCTATAATGTATCTAATAACTAACATTTAATTAGACTTATTAAAATGGCTTAAAATTAAACAGTTTCTAACGAAAAAGAATGCAAGAAAATAACTTACGTCAACAATATGTTCAAAATTAGTATTACTTAGACAAACTAGCAGTTACGTAACGGATACTCTATTCTCGAGTTTGTTTTAACAGAACTATCAATAAGGTACTTAGAATAATTTAAACTAAATATGAAAGCTTAAAAATATTTTTGAAAATTCAAAAAAAAACCATTCATCGTTTTGAATATCATTTTCGCCTTTTTATCATTCATATAGTTATTAATATATTAATTTGTATTTCCACATTATATTAAAACCTATGCTTAAACCAAAATATATATTAAATATATATACACATCTTGGATCTAATCAATTTTTCTTCTCCTTCGCATTAAATTTTCATTACTAAGTATTTAATGTGTAAAAAAATTTGGTATCAAAGAATTTCGTTCAGACTTTTCAATTTCATGATCAATTTAACATATTTGTTTTTCATTTTTGAGGCCAATTCGTAGTTTTATATACATCGTAATATTATGAATATTATTCATTTAATTAATATAATTTTATTCTATCGGGAAAAGGAAGAGGTGAAATGAAAAGTCACATCAATATTAAATCTCATTAATTTTCATACGAAAATTGTAATTTACCAAATATTCTTTAATAATTGCGAGCGTTTTCATCGACAATTTAATTACATATTTAATTTACGCAAAACAAAAAAAAACATACAACATAGTTGACAAAAGCACATCAAATTTCAAGTCTTTTCCGCACTCGTTCTAAGAAAACCAATAATATATATAAATTCAGTCTTAAGACAATCACAAATTGTTCAATAGATTTGAAGAAGTATGGATTAATTTTTGATTCTCCGTTCCTTTTGGATCGACAAAAGTAAAAATTTTACAATATGCATAAAAAAGATCAGACGGAGATTAAATATTCATTGGGTGTAAAAATAACGACTAAAGTAATAATTTTGCTTTTCATACGGGATTTCGTGTCCAATATTCACAATTTACATTTGTTTATATAAATCTTGTATTTTCTTCTTGTGTCCTAAATATTAATTTCGTTACTTACTATCAGTCAATTTCGTGAGCAAGTTTTTTGCCTACATTTTAAACATTCAATAAAAAAATATTGCATTTTCGTCGGACATACGAAATGTGGAAGAGGCTTGTAATTAAAACCCTTCATGTGGAAATGAGAGACTAAGTGTTTATTGCAATGTTGGAGAGATCAATAGCATTTTTATAATTTTTACACATTTCAGCGAGTAAGATAACATAGTAAAAGGAACTGATTCATAGAAAGTTTCTCTAACTTTCAGAAGAAAGTTGAAAATACTGGCAGCACACAGCGACAATTGGCAATCAAAATTTATGAGGAAGGGGCCCAGTAGGAGCCGACAGCGATTTTTGCAAGAAACTTGAATGGGCTAACGATTTCGTAGAGCTGTGATTAGTCGATGTGACTACTCTTTTTTACCAGAGCAACAGTTACGCTATCATACTATGGGTTATTATGAGATTACAAAGGATTTAGAATAATAGTTGTTCATTTGTGGCAAAAAATTTCGAGAGGATAACATGACTCTAATTAGCAGGTATATGTTACACAATCATTTAATAACGCACAAGTTACAATTGTCGATGGCGATACGAGCAGGGGAAAATACATTGCAAACAAAAGTGGAACAGGATATTTCAGTTGGTAACCGATGAAATGCAGAGCCAAAGAAAAGTCCAAAAAGCTTATCCCTAGCGATAACTGCTTCAAAGCGAACCTTCATATTCACGACAGAATTTAATACCAAAGTCTCTACATAACACTCAATGAAATAAATTTGTGCAAAAAATAAATCAACAAATTGTGGGCACGTAAGTTCAGGGTAATAATTGAATTTTAGCGCCATAAAAATTCAATCGAAAATTTAATTTTAAAGTACTTGAAACTAACTTGATCGAAAAAAACGAAATACCTACACCGATTTGAAAGAAACTTGACATCTGAGCGAACATAAAAGATAATTTTAAATTAGAGGCATGTCGATTAAACTAGAGGGGAAGTTTATATTGAATCCATTCAAACAATTTCAATTAATACAGGAACAAACAAAGAGCTTTTAAGTATTTTTATTAAAATAGATAATAGTTGGAATTCGAAATATTATTAATAGCTGATAAATAAAGATCGTGTACTCCAATCTACTGGTGAAAAAGAAGATGTTGATCGGAAGAAAAGAAAAAATCAGTAGCATCCATACATGAAATATATCATGAACTATATTTTTACGAAGAAAATAATAGGCAAAGCATAATTATAAATGCTGGATCTGAAAAAAGTGGAGGATTATAAAAAGGGCCAATTAAAGCTAATTTTTAAGAGATTCATACTCCACGATATATTCATCGTGGAAACTGTTTCCTCAGAATAAATTGATACTACAATAGTTATAGATAAAACGGTCCTCGGGATTCGTAGATTGAATACGAAGCAGCGCCCTGTTATTAAAAATTAGCCCAAAAAATTGTAGTGTTTGACCTAACGTAACAGGATTGATTGCAATGAACATTAAAGGCAATGCCTGTTGATCGAATCTGCTTTCGTAATAAATTTTAAACGAACCAGTTTTATGCTAATGATTCCCGACATTGTAACAAACACGGTATATATTTCAACTTTGAATAAAATGCACAATCATAAAAGGTCTAACAATAAACTTAAGATGCGCTCATTAAAAATAATACTAATTTTTTATAAATAATTTTATTATTTTCACCTATTATTTGATTCTTGAATATAAAACAAACGGGTTCAATCTTATATTTCCTTTTTTTAATTCTAATTTTTATTCAACACCAATAGATAAAATTTTACGGGCGTTATATTCAACGAATTGGTATACAGTCTGGTTTTGGGAGATCAGTGGTATATTCGTTTTTAAATGAATTAAAATTGAAATCAAGAGTTTACAATTAATGCCTAAGTGTAAACGCAGCTTAATACTAACGATTTTCGATTTGCCCGATAAAAGATTATCTATCAGTTAAACAATAGAGACGTTGCCATGGAATTATGCGAATAATCGGTTTTTGTTTGTTCAGTCATTCATTAAGTATTTATATTAAATCTTGTCTGGGCTGTAAAATAAAACTGTTCATATAATATCTTCCTAAATAATTAAACGTATTTTAAAATTATACTACGAAGAGAAAATTTAGAAAATATTCTTTTGTAACAATTTGCAAATTTTGTTCGTTTTCTAATATTTATTTACACATTAAATGTCTAAAGTGCACAATAATCCCATTCAAGTTCTCATTATTTTTAGTAAAATGTTCATATTCCAGTAGTTTTATTCATATTAAAATTAAAAATAAATAAAAGTTAGAAGAACATTTTTTAGTAAAGTGGCATGTTATTAACGGTTAAAACAAATTATAGTATGATTGTCAAACAATTGCACATAGGTTTAAATTCTGTTATTTGTTTATAGACTCGGGGCAAAATATATTTTTCATTCACTCTTTGTTTCGATTTATGTATTCGACAATAATAAGGAAATACTCCGCAAATCCTTACGTGTTGTAGATCCGTTGATTTTAAATGGCCAAACAATTTGCGTTAACTATAAGGTCTTAAAACCTTTCTTACGTCACTAACCTTCATGTATTTTATTTGCCTTTTCGTTTCTACAAAAGACGTAATTTTTTATCAATGGATTAAATATCGCTGAATTCAGATACTTTCGCGAGAAAAATCGAAACAAGAAGTTAGAAATACATACGAGTATGCTATATTAATTTTAAGCGCAGCAAAACGAGAGAAAATGAAAAATGCTTCAAAAGCAACTAAATGTATTCCGTCTCATTCTGTCCATATTTTGTAAACTTCACTTGAAATCACAGCATAGTTACATTAATTTTTGTTCATCTAAAGATTTCATTTACAATTAGTCTTTTCGAAAACGTTTCATATTCTTAAAATCCAATTTTAGGTTAATTTTGTTCAATTCATTTATTCGATTGTGACGAAATGATTTTTAACTTTCATTATGATATGAAATATCAGTGTGTTGATGTAGAGTATACCAGTAGCAATAATAATTATAAATAAAAGTACAAAGAGGGACGACAACAATTGTACATTTATTTGTTTGTAACAGCGCCATGGAAACGGAAAGAATAACATTTACCAAAGTGTTTATATTTACATCAATATTGTTATTATGGACTATTTACAATTGCATGTATGAAATAGATTTTGGGTGTCTTAATATTTGGCAGAAAGTTTAAATTCTTTAGGAAAGGAAAAACTATCCTTTGGAAAGTCGTTATTTGAGACATCCCATTCTATTAAATTCATTTGGAGAAGATTAATTTTCATTACTTTTACTTTAAAAATTCTAAGACATAAATATGCCATAGATTCTATTTTAGATTGTGATATGGAATATGGGTAGGATTCGAGTAGTAAACATTTGTGAAAGACATCTAAAGTAAGATTTTTTTGAACTTACAGCCGCATTCTTGTCAGGATGAGTTCAGGAAAGAAGAATAAATGAATTTCCAAGACTAAAGTTCTAGAACGCACTAACGTTAGAACACGAAGTAAAAAAATTGTATTGAATATTTTACGCGTTTAAGCATTGCGTTTATCTGCTAATCAATTGGCAAATAGAAAAATTACTGGGATAATTTGTCGACCAGCTGAATATGATGGGCGACAGATTGCGCAAGATTTCAATACTCACAGAGTCAGTCTTCAATCAAAATTTTATTAATTTGGGGTCGTTAAAATCTTCCAGGTGTGGGTGCCTAAGTAAGGTTAATACAACATTTTTGCAAGAAATATTTTGTCCACATAAATTCTAAACGACCTTCTATCAATAGCAAAGTATCTAAGGATGAAGAAAGTGAGAATCAAAGCGGCAGATGAATAACAGGAAATTCATTTATAGAAAAGATATTTTGAGACAATCATAATTGAGATACGAAAAGATGTTATTATTGAATTTCTCAGCTTTTATGAATTACGAGTACATTTGCAAATGCAACTGGTGATTGCTACTCTAAATTTACATTGAGAGGAGTTTCTGTTCTGGTGGGTAGTTAATTTATCCTTGGTTCAGTCTAACCTAATGCGGACTATAATCCTGATCATAGTTATCGGCTTTTGTTCAAAACTTGTAATCTCAAATTCATAAAAAATCTATACATGGCTTGATAATGCTAGGCGAATGTTGTTGATGATGTGGTGACAAAAGGCCACCATGACCATCGCTCATTGTTCGATTATTGTTACTACTGGCATTATTTAATGAGGAAGAAGATAATGAGTGATGCAATGTGCTATGATGATGTGAGGAATGCTGCAAATATGCATGGTGGGGTTTTTGGCGTCGATGGTAGATACTCTTATGATTATTCAGACTATTCAGCGTACGGAACACTTTATGACAAAGGTTGCAGACGGCATTGTTGAGCGGTTGTAAGTGTTGTTGCTCCTTGTGTCGCTTGAGGGTTAATTTTGTGCTTAAAAGTTTCCCGCACACATCGCAACGATGACATGCAGTCAGAGGAAGGGGCAAAATTAGACGACCCGCTTG
This sequence comes from Odontomyia ornata, assembly GCA_963969285.1. Classification (NCBI taxonomy): domain Eukaryota; kingdom Metazoa; phylum Arthropoda; class Insecta; order Diptera; family Stratiomyidae; genus Odontomyia; species Odontomyia ornata. The sequence continues at coordinate 268,294,244 of OZ017739.1, read as the reverse complement.
GGTGGGCGACATTGCATTGGGATTATTAGACGGGTGCTGGCTGTTATCACCTGTGATTGAGCTGTGATGCTGTTGCTGTTGATGGTGATGAAGGAGCGGCGACTGCTGCGATTGTTGTTGCTGTTGAGAGTGGTGATGATGTAAGTGATGCGAATGATGGTTATTGTTATTATTAGAACCGTTCCCACCGGGCATTATCACTCCACCAATGAGGCTGTTGCCACCTATTGGATACGGGAGAAAAAAGAGACAATAGTGACTTCAGTTTGAATTTATTCTCTTTCTTTTTTGTTTGGTTTCTTCAGTTTGTATTTCGATATTTTGACTCAGGCAACTTGTATACAAAATTAAATTTTAAATATTAAATTAAGTTAATAATGAATAAGTTAGTTTCGCCCAGGTAAACAAGGGAAATTTTTTAATTTGCCTAACAAGTTTTGTCTCGTAAATTTTTGCAATTATTTCAAAAATCATTCATTTTAAATTTATTTATTATACAAATGAAATATACGGTTACTAATCGCATAAACGTGACGAATACAAAAGACATTCATTCGCTTGTAGTCGAAATTCATTAAAGCGTTTCCATTAAATCCAACAGGTTCACCAATTGAAACCAATTGGTACCATTAAAACTGTAATGATCTCAAGTTTTATCGTCTCATTTGACCTGGGTGAATTTTGTTTTGAAAATATAATTTAAATGAAAATAAGTCTCCACATTGAAAGATTGAATTTTGTTGCGAAAAGAAATACAAAAATCAAAAACTTTTTAACGACCTGATTGTTTTCTGTTCTTACTCGAGATAAATTGCCGATTTTAAGAGTATTTTCATAATTTTGGTTTTCAAACATAGAAGTTGTCACTAGTGTCTCTTTTTCAAAGCCCAATAGATTCCAATTTTAAGGGGTAATAAACTAGTTAATATTTAGACATTCTAAAATCTATTTTTTACTTATGAACAAAAACACAACTTATGTTCTTTGACAGATTGAACTGTGCAAAATTTGTTAGTGGTGAAAAGAAAAAAATATACAGCCTTCAGTAGGAAGTGATGCCAATTGGTTCCAACGAACTAGTCGGATTTATTGTGCACTTTTATTGTTGATCTTTGTAAATTCGTATCGTACTCCCGATATCTATTTCAATAATTATCACTTTTCCTTATGCTTTTAGCTAATAATTCCCATGATGCTACTAGAATGTAGGTTTTTGATTATAATTGATAATTTTGCCAATTTCATTTTTAAAGCTTTTGATTGTTCTTCTTCTAATGTAAATATTGTTTCCGAACATTTAAAAGATTGAACATTTTGTTTTTAAATCATGGTTTATCAAAATCCCATGTTACTCCGAAGTTTCAAATGAGAATCGAAATTCGCTAGAATATTCTCTATTCGTATTACGATAGCAACCAAATTGCTCTTACTTGTCTTATGATACGTTTGGTAAACCTGCACCATTTGATTACACGTCGACAAATGAAAAATAAGTCTAAGATTTTAAGTAAAGATTGAACATTTTCTACCTTTTTCTCTTTCGACATTAAATATATTTTATTATTTCGACAATATGCTTGTGTAACCCGTTACATCTTACACTTTTCTTGTTTTTAATTACTATTTTTCTTTCTCTTTAATTATTTTGCTAACTATTTTAATTGGTATACAATTTTGCTCAAATGATGATCAGCACTAAAATGTTTTTACTTACGTGGATTACAAATTGTGATTATGTACAAGTTAGTACTAAAAAGTTTAATATATTACATTCAACGGATTAAATTTAAATTGTCAAAATAATAAGAAAGGTTTTCGGATATTGGTTGTACTGATTTTTAGAGGGCCGATATTTTCCAGCATTTATGGGGGTTTTGTTTTCATTACGAGTCACTTATTGATGTTTTGACCAATATCGGATTTTGTTCGCAGCGCATTCGCGAATTTAGGTTTAGGTTGTAATACGTAATAACTTGTTACTTTGACATTTTATTAAAGATAAATAACAGAAATTATATAAGTATTTTGAAGTGAAAAACATATGCAAAGATAAACAAAAAAATGCCATATATCGACGGCAATGAATTAAATCTAGTAAAATAAAACTCCTAAAACATTTGCCTATGACTGCCGATGGTTGATGGAGAAATAGGGATGTCCCGAGTGTGCCATTGGTGCATTTTGATTCGGTTCCTCTTTCGGTTGTTTCAAATTTCGATGATAGATACTTTTGTGGTTCCTTAAACTATTCAACGAGCTGTATACACGCTTGCATATGTTACAAACAGGCTCCTTTGTAGGGCGCATGTGTACGTTCTGTATATGGCGTTTGAGACGTGTTAAAGACGATAGGTTCTTGTTGCATGGATCACATCTGAAATCTTCACCAGGCACACCTCCCATTGCATTCGATCCTGATGTTGAGCCCCCAGACGCTCCTACCGAAGATGCCATTCCAGCAGCTGCGGCGGCAGCGGCCGCTGCGGCAGCTACTGCGTTGCCTGCTGACATAAGCATCGAAGATCCAGGTGACGGAGCGGGAGATGGAGATGATGGTACAAGTGACGGAATCATTGTAACGGTTGAAGATGAAGAATATGGTGGTGCCATTGATATATTCGATAGGTTGTTGCCACGAATTGTAGATGATGTGATGGTAGTTGACGAAATTGAAGGTGGCGTATTCGTCGTCAGATAACCTGACGACAGAGGCAAGAAAACAAATACGACGTATTAGCCTAAAGCAGATTGCGATTTGCTCGTTTTTGAAGATATTTAGAGGGTTTTACACATTCTAATTTAGGGGATAAAATGCAAAGGGTTTCCAAATTTTTTGTGTATAACACCATCACCATAGTGTATTTTGACAACACCTAATTTCGAAGGTCTATAATAAGTATCAACTCTTATCTCATTAACATTCCAATTCCAATTAATTAGTTATTTCTTAAATTTACATTCTTTTTTTTTGTACCAATTGGAAATATTTTCATCTCGATTAAGTCCCTCACATTATACCTAAGTGGACGAGGTTAATTCATAAACAAAACTTTGAAATATATTTAAACTGAAATGAAGCTAGTGATAAGACAACACCATTTGCATTAATTTATCAACAAAAGTATTAAATACAAAAACAAAGCTTTTTCACACACACAGAAAAAAACAACGCATGGTATACGGAGGAATTAAAAAATAGATATCTTACAAATACCAAGTAAACACTTGATGATTTTCATTTCGAAATCAAGGCTGCATAACGTAAAAGTTCTGTTAAAACAAGAGGCCATTGTCTTGTTTTTTTAAAATAATTTAAAAACGACCGTAATTTTCGATGGCTTTGCTGTAATTCTATTTTATTTCGAGAAAACTATGAAGTATGTAGAGCTGCTCTACTTTTAGTGGTAACAATTTTTAGAAAATAATGTTTAATAATATATAAGTTATGAAAGTGTACATTTACCCGGCAACCATTAGTGTTGTTTCCTAGCAATGGCGTTGCAAAGCATTCGAATGTTTTAGATAATAAAAGAAGTGTATAAAACAAATTAAATTGGGATGGTTATTGGATAAATTCAACAAATTAAAAAAATCGAATGATTTTTTATTCTCAATATGCTTGCAATATTTGCGACTTAAGTGTTATTTCCGTGTTCTGTATTTTATTTTATGAACAAACGTGTTTTAAGTAAAGCTGTGCTCCCTACAACCAATTACAATTTTATTCATTATTTGTTAAAAAGCTGAATTTCTTAATATTGATAATTTGCCATGTAAACTAAAATTTTCATAAATTATACTCTTGAATTTCGTAAGAAGTTTGAGTGTGGAAAACGAAGTATTTGAAACACATTCGTAATCACGATGCAAAATGAATCGAATAATCCTTCTATTGTTAGTATTTTTATTTCTGCTAAGTGTCCTCTTCGAAATGGGTTAGGAACATATTGACTTATTTGGGCCAATAGCTTTAAAATACGTGAAATTGATTCCATGCGTGAAACTAGTTTTAAAAGAAATTCAAACAAGCAACATGGCTGAATGAACTCTTTGTAAACAGGCGGCGTATAAATCCCAAAGATATTGACGGATTTCTGACATAAAAATAAACCTAATAATCTTTAAGACGTGCCCGCAATTATGCTCAATTTTTCAGGTATTACACACTATCTCGTGAACTAACTTTCCTGCATTATGGGGAAAAAATCACGTGATAGATAAGATTGAAACATCTGTTCATTATCGACTCTACAGAAGATTCTAAAATTGAAGTGATAAGTTAATAGCGAAAATAATCTAAAGATCATTTAGCAAGATGAGAAAGTTATTTACATTTGTCTTTATTATATTCTGATTGAAATATCTTTCATGAAACTTTTCACTCCAGACGGGTAACTGGTTAAAGAAGATGGTTAGAAGTGAATTATTGTTTCCTGAAGCGCAGTTGTGAAGTTTTCAGTGTAATTCGCATACATATCTGTGCAAAACGAATTTTGAGGCGAAGGAAAATGAGCATTGACTACATTTCATATAATAAACTATTAAGACTTAAAGACATTTAGGAATCATTGAAAAGTTTGACGATTATCTTCATATCCCTGAAAGGATACCAAAATGTTCTAGATTCTAGTTGCGTTTTTTATGTGTAATGAGAAATTAGTAACTGATCTGTGTTTTTTCAAGTAACCCATATACAAAAATCCAAGCCGAGAATTCGGGCGATTAAGAATGCATTTTCACACAATACCGGTTTTAAAACAGATTATTTTCATTTTAACATGGCGAATATCAGTATTATTATATTCGATTTTACACAAATATATACAATTAATTAATTTTTGTGTATCAATAATCTACCATTCAATAAAATTAAAATTTTTTGATATAAATACAAAAAAATATGCCCAAATCACGTACATATAATGTTTTTTAGTTTTAATTCAGTATATTGCTTGCTCAAATTTTAGAATATTGTACAATTAATTGCTATAAGTAAATATATATGTATTAGCAACTTAAATACTAGGGGACAAATAACTCTATGTAAATTTCGTCTTGATTTTAATTGATTAAAAGCTAAGCATGAATGAAATTTGCGTTGGTGGCAACTCATTGCATAAGCGTGGGTTATAAATGCATCCATTCATAACTTGCCCAATCGTTATTATTAAAAATAATTTCCTTTAGTAAATTCAGTGATTATTAACATAGCGTTTGAAGCGTTCAACCCAAAGTTTGGAAAGTCGAAATTTTAACAATAAATTTTCTTTCAAAAAGAAAAATAATTGAAAAGATTAGATTAGACGTTTTCGCGATTATTGGTTGATTTCGTATTAACTTTCAAATGGTGCACACTCTTGTATTCGCAGAAATTTTCAATTCGGTTTAACGGGACCAAATTATATTTTCAAAAAGCCAATGGTTTGGATTTCCTGAATTTCGTTAACAGGCGAAACTATTTGCTTAAAAACGCCCTAATCATATGGGTTAGAGGTAAATCTTTCAACCGACTTTAAACCTAACTAACCAGTTTGAAACTTTTTATTGAATATTTGCTGAGTTTTATTTAATTGTTTAGTAAATTTAAAATTTTTAAAATACCTGGGGTCCATTTTGTTAAAATAAATTTAGTCTCAAATACACTAACCCCATTTATTCAAAAAAAAAAAAAAATATCGATCGTATATACACTTTTTAAAATCCAATGGGAAATTAAAATACCTTAAATCCAAACGAGTTAAGTTGTTAAATTTTCTTCGAAATCGTACTGTACCTCTTTTAATTTAGCAAATGGATGTTAAACGTGCGGGTAAATTTAATTAATAAAATTTTAAAAAATTACCATTTAATATAAAATGGATCATAATATGTGAGTATTTATAAAATGCTGATTTAAAATAAAATATATAAAAGGGATTTAAGTGATATATTCATGGTTAATGAAACAAATCAAAAGTGAAATGAAGTGATTACATGTATAGAAATAAAAATTAAATCCGTAAATGATAAACTGATATCGGATTGAAATGAGAACTGTTAAACTTATAAATATTACATTATTGTATTATTTAAATGAAAACACACAAACACGACGAAATGGCACGATATATATGTAAATATACGAATACAAAATTAGCACACAAAAAACCAATTCACGGAAAATATATATTTCATACTTTTTATGCATTTTACACTCTTTTAGAAATAATTACTCAAATTTATTTTTAAATTTGACGATAAAATTTTCGCATTAATTATAATTAACACTTCGATTTAATATTCAATAATTCAAATAAAATTTTCCTCTTTTGCAGTTTAATTTGATTTATTTTAGCTTAATACTTCGAAGCTGTTTTTCTAAAGATATATATCTATATCGCGGTCTAATTCGTTGTTAAATTTTCATTTCTAAGAAAGTTGTCTAATTTTCTGTCTATTGAAAATGATGTGAACTATTGGTCTTCGCAAAATATGCTTTAAGGAAGAAATATTTTAGGAGAAAAATATCAGTTTTGATAAGATACAACGACAGGCATCGCATGCCATCTTCATAATATATGTATATCAAATAATCTATAGCTTCTGATAACAGTATTCAAGAACGAAGACTCGGATAGTGATCACTTATTGAGTTGTATTTTTTCGGAGACACAAAAAGAATTTTTAATTCAGATTGAAATTCGTTAAGAGAATCAATATTTTGGACAATTTAAGGAAAGTTGTTCTATTTGTAAGGACTGTCAACCACCATTTAGGAGATAACATGAAGTCATTTGAATTTCGCGAAAAACGCCAAATAGAAAGTGGTAATTTAAGGAATTTACTTCAAGTATAATAGTCATTACAACATATGCGTAGTAACAACAAAAATTCTTATCTGAAGGGCTAAATTAATTTGCTTGCTAGCCAATATCCCAAAATCTTGTGTCATTTATGCAAAATCATTCGTTTAATATACTTATTAACCTTTCCCGATCATAAACAATAAAGTGGTCAGTTTCAATTGCAATTGTTGATTTATACGTAAATATAATAGTGTTATTGGAACAACAACGTTATATAAATACTCTCATCGGTAAACGAATTAAATCACCAATGAGAAGCAATAATATTTTTATTCGTAGCATTTTATTTCAATCAAAATGCTTATGTTGAAACCACTCTTGATGACATGGTATGAATTGGAGCAATATCTCATCTCTTTTGATTACGAGCCCGTGGAGCAACATCCCCCAGGACAAAGGTCTTTTATGTCATTTTTAACGTAAGAGCGAATTTCTGATTCTTTTTGAATTCATCCAATCTTGTCTAGTTCTACTAATTGTCAAATCATGCCTGCTAAGTGCCAGTTTATGGAAAACTTTTCCACGTTTAGAAGTACCAAAATTGGAAGACTGAAGCTACTGTTATACGGTTTTGTTAAACGAATTTTACAAAGACCTTTTAGTTTTGAGTCTTGTCTGTTCGCCCATCTAGCTGTCCGTGCGTTACAACATGTTTCCTCAGAAACCATTGAAGCTACAAAGCTATAACTTTGTGAAAAGGTCATAAGTAGTGGTCTCTCAAAAGTATAGGTCTTGCCGAATTACCGAATAATTTTTCAAAAAAATTAGTAGAGAAGAAAAATGAAAAATACTTTTAAAGGTGATTTCGATGTGTGTATAATTCTACACAGGCCATCACTCTTATTAGATACACACAGGTGATGGCGACCACCATGCTTAGATATGAGAGAATTATTTTTAATTTTCCTACTTATGCGAACTCAATATGTTTTTGTAACCACGAATTATATTCAGGTTAATTTTCTCCTGTAAGTACAACTTAATTATGTAGCTACACACAAGAATTTTCATAAGTAATCGTTATTTCAAGCTATCGGAGCTATCCGAAATTGAGTTTGATACCTGCACGATGCAATGAAAGCTCATTGTAGAGCAATGTAAAAAGGGTGAAATGATCAATTAAAAAAAAAGGTTAGCACAGTCTCACCGAATATTTTAACATTTTTGAAGGTCGACCCCCTTTATGCCGAAGTGACAGTTAAAAATGTTTTCTATGGAGGGTAGTCGAGTGGGGTATCAAATGAAAGATTTCGATTAGAACTTTTAAATTCTGAAAAAAAGGCATTTTGTGCATCTGGCGGTCCAGGAGGGCCGGTTATACGAAAAAATAGTGTACCACCCCTTCGCGATTGGACACTTCTGAGCCGAAAAATCTCACATACAATTTCACAATTATGTAGCTTAACATAAGGTCCTCGTGCCCACGAAATTTTATTGAAATCGATTGAGATATAGCCTTTTCAATTAGATGGAAATACAACAATAACACCATTTGTTGGTAGATAGTATATATTTCCAGTCGACCTAGGTACTACAATTTTGATCGGATTTCCATGAACATTTTAAGAATAGTGTTTCATTTGAACATGTTCGGTTGGCCGAGCATTAAGAAGATTTATTTTAAATGGCGGCTATTTTGTGTTTATGAAAGAAACCCTTGATCGTTCGTATATAATTGAATTTCTTGTATGTTCAACGGATCCATAATTCAAGTCACTGATTTATGTCACAAAAAAGTTGTTTTGAACCCTAAAATGGTTACAATGCTCTTCTCGTAGGAGCACTCTCCTACCTACTCGACTGGATTCACTTAAATACATACCCTTTCACAAATACTCATGTATTCAGTTTTCATCAATTTCTGAATATGTTGAACAAACCAAAAACAACTCGTTTCATTAAACCTCTCATAAATCATAAGTTCAATTTCACCTCAAATGCCCGGAACAATTTGTTGATCCTTGACACATTAAATGTTAACATAATTTACATGGTTAATACATCACATCTGTCTAATGAGGCAATTAACCCATAAAAGATACTCGTTCAAAGTGTGATTAACGATTAAATCTCATTAACTAACATCCTATGCAGAAATCAAGCAAGCTTTCCTCGAACGCCCGAACTATTTACGACCCATCCTTTCCCACCTCAATTCCTTCATATTCTGGAATGTTGAGTTTATCAAAATCAACCTCTAAACAAAAGTGGCTTTTGAGGTGTTAAATGAAAATGTTTCCAGGGTCTAGTTGAAATGTTAAGTGGAGTGTGAATCAGAGGAAAGGCAATTAGCACATGGGTATGATACAACTTTGCTGCTAAAAGTCCTCTCAGTCATTTCCACATCTTTGTACATCTCCCAAAAATGTGTGAACTGGAGCTTTAAAGTGCCAACATGTGAACAAGTTGCCTCCGAACTCTCAACAAGTTGTTCTATTCATTGTAAAGCCAAACAAAAAGGACATACTCCTATTATACGTAAGCCTTCAACTATTTCCCTTCCTTGGGTATTCCTCAGAAATCCCATGTCTGCCTTTTTGTTTCACACATTCGGATGATGTGATTCAATTTGTAAACTAAAGGATGTATATTTACACCTGCCTACCTACATATATACCGAGTATGTGTAGCGTTTCTTCAGGATGATGCTTATCAATTTGATGTCTAAAGTTTGTTCGAAGTGAGGTATATTAGTGTGGGGTGGGATTTTGAGTTTCGTTGAATCCGAAATTGTTAACGAGGAGAATCTTGTTAAATGTTCATACCAAACCGACCACATTAACTGAATTAACATGAAGTGGAAAACTTGTGGAATGAAGGGTTGGCTTTGGTTTTCTTCTCATAAAAGATGAATGAATGGTTTCGACAGCCTTAAACACAACGTCATTTTCACATATCTAAATAAAATCAGGTTTCATGCGTAAGGCAATAGAATTATTAGTATTTGGGAAAAACTATTTATTTAAACTTTCCTTAAAACTTCGAGTTATACCGTTACGTAAATTTATTTTATGTTTGGAAATATTTAGCAATTGTTCACAATCATTTTCAATACCTTGAGATTCAAATGCTGGTATCGTTATATTTTAAGTTTTTATCGTGAATACAAAATTTTTAATTTACGGAATTGGAAAAGAAATTTTGCATTTTGAAATATTATACGGATTATATGTAAATTCAATATTAATGTCAAGCAAATAAGATTACGAGATACTTAAGGCAAAATTTCTTTTCGGTTTTTATTTCTATCAAACTACACTTTTACTGTTAAAGCCTTTCGTTTCTTTTTTATTGAAAAAATCCTGATTATCAAAATTGTTCAGATTAACTAATAACGAATTTCGTTTTGAATTAATTAAAGTAAATAAATATAAACTAAAGAAAAAGTTTTAAATGCTTACCTTGAGGTGATCCGGCTAATTCGGCGGCAGATTGAAGTTGCGAACTAAAACCTAAATATAATGAAAAAATCATTATTGTAAATTATTGGGATTACTTCATACTCTATTACAGTTAAAATATATTTGTATTGGAAGTCAAAAAATAGTATTGAATGGTATTCAAAAATTGCGGTTTAGTTTGACTTGTAATTTTTCATCCGAAGTAACGGAAATTAATATTAAATTTCATCTTGTACAAATTAATAAAATGTAGATATAGTACATGAAAAACAAATCAGATCATGGTCATCATCGGCTACTAGAAGTGCTTCATATTTCTATCAAGTTAAGGGTCTTGTATAATATTAACTAACAATTTTGATATAAGTTTGCAAAAACAGGTCCTAGTCTATAGATATGATTCTAATAAATGGAAGTAGAAATTTTTGTATTTAATATTAAATCATAGATGGCCATAAATGCTTTCCAAAGGTGTAATCAGCCTTGGCAGGCCTCGAAGTATATTCAAAGTTGGCACCATTGGGTTGGTGGTGCAGGGTTGTTTGAGACGGACTCCCAATTAGCGCTAGTCTGTCTCTGAGCACCTGTCTCGATAAGGGCTTGTACCAACCCTCGTATGTTTAGTGTCATAGGTAGATAAACATGCCCGTAAAAGACTGCAGCGATGGTCTGCCGCCTCGGCGAAAGAGGATGATAGGATCCGCCGAGATTGGCCTTGTCTGAGGACGCGCGAATGCGCTGGCAAGCTAGCATTGCGGTATCGTGGGGCGGGTTCTTTTCCCCAGCACAAGACCCATTACAAAAAAAATTCGCATCCCATTACAAAAAAAATTCGCATCCTCCGCATTTTAATTGCATGCCATTGCCATGTCCGCATTTTAATTGCAGATTTGAATTGTTAAATTGATGAAAAATAATAATAGAGAAAAATTTAAATGATAATAGAAAAAGATAAATATGATAAAGAATACAATTATAAAGAAAAGTTTAAATTTAATACAGGAAAAAAAATTATATAAAATTTATATTTAATCATAAGGAAGAATTTAAATTTAATATAGAGAAAAAGGATAATATAAAATTTATATTTATAATTAAAAAAAAATAATATAATTTATAAACTATAAATAGGAATGATTAAATTTTCAAATCAGCAATTAAAATTCGGATCATATTATGAAGGTTTTCGAGCAGTTTGCTTACGAGACTGCTCGATTACTACACATGGCCTCCCTGCCTTGCAAAGATGGGACTAAGCGACTACACACACGAACGGAGATAGTGGCTCCGAGGGGGGAACCAATCAAACTGGATCCTACTCAAAGCCATATAAATAAATGGACGAGCAACGAGAATCTGTGTACTCGTCCATGTGGAAAGCAAATTTAACACATACATGCCTTACGCTCTCGAAACTATATAATTCCCTCTGCTTCTCCTTCCCCTTTTTTCCAGAGAGCTTTTTCTTTCCTCTCTTCTGAAAAATCGCTTCCCTCACTACCACCCGCGCACATCTACAAAATTTTGTTTCTCGCGCACACGTTCGCGCCTTCGTTATTATTCGTTGAACAGTTTGATTACAGCACAACAAACGTTCTCTCACAGAAAACTCGAACGTCAAAGTTGATGACAATTTGTAGAGGCTAGAAAATACATGTGTCAAAGCTGATGGAAAATTCGTAAGTTCAAAACCATAAACTTTATAATCGTGGACGTGTTTCGGAGTGAAGTTAAGTGCAAAAACAAAAACACATCACTTCAAACCTCAACTTCACACAACTTTAGCGAAGGTTCCTAATTGCTTCGGCTCTCGCGATCGGTTGCAAAGTACTCTATATCTATGACTCTACTCAACTAAAAAACATAAAACTAAATCAACAAAAAAAATCAATAAAAATACTAACATCGACGACGATTAACAGCACATCGAGTAAGGTACCAATGACGATAAAGACGGACGAAAAATGTAGAACAACGGGCAGCCTTGTCCAAACAGAGATTTTTGCGGCGTTCGGGGGTAGTGAAAAACGATGCGAGCGCCAGAGCGTCCTTAAAAAAGAAGAGCAGAGATTGCCGTAGGACGCGCCAAATGTTCGAGCGTTAGAAGAACATTTAAAGAATATCGAGAAATCAATAATTGCTGCTGCGATCGCTACTGAAGCGAACCAAC
>OZ017739.1:267614328-267679328 GCA_963969285.1 Odontomyia ornata | reverse complement strand
AACCTATTGGAAATATTATGGAACTGATTAAATTTAACTGCAAGTGTATCTGCTTTTCCAAGATTGGAGTAAATATGCTCTTCGTTGTTATTTATTTAAAATATGATACTTTCGTTTAAAAATTCGATTTAAAAACCAGACTTTCCGCGAGTTATAGTCCACATTTGATTACACATGTGCCGAAATTGACGAGGAGGATTCCAAGCTGGAAACACTTCGACCGTTGGCTTTAATAGCTGCCACAGGTAATAAAAGTAAATTAATTAATGCGAACTCTCTTAAATTATTAAAATTTATCGGGAAACCAAAGCTGGAAGGTAGTCTATACAATATTATAATTATGCTTCGAATATTCCTTATAGTTGCCATATGCAATTTTAACTATTAAAGGGAATTTTCAAAATTGGAATTGTTGAAAAATTAATTAAAATCTTGTCTATTAAGCAAGGGGTTTATGTGATACTATTTACATTGAACGTGCAATAAAAGACTTTGCCCTTAAAAAAGCAAAAAAACAAAGTCTTAGGTAATGATAGAAGTTTTGCTTTTAATTCCAACCATTAATTGTTTTTGAAAATATATAGGTTGGGCAAAAAAATGCAATATAATGAAGAAAAATCAAAATGTTTTCTAATATTTTGGCTTTATTTGCCAGAACAAACCTTCTCGTTAGTTATGAAATACAATTTTATCCATATGGCTGCCACGGCTGGCGTAACAGTAAGCCATCCTCTGAGCTCAATCTTCCAAGACATTATTGACGGTTCTGGGCCCTATCTCAGCAATGGTTTGTTGAACATTTAATTTCAGTGCTTGAATGGCTTGTGGATTTCCTCTATAGCATCGATATTTCACAGCTCAATATAAAAAGAAGTTCAACGGTGCCAAATCGCAGCTTCGAAGCAGACACGATTTCTGAATTTCGTGCGCAAAAGATCGATTTTTTGATGAGCCGTATGGCATGGCACGCCATCGTGTTGAAACTAAAGGTCAGTAAAGTCCAAACCCAGCCACAAAAAGTTGGTTATCATGCCTCTGTAGCGCTTCTCGTTGACCGAAACAGCATTTCCAGGCTCATTTTCTAAGAAGAACGGTCCAATACGCCACCACTCCACAATCCACACAACACTGACACTGGCTGAGTTTGCATTGGCTTCTCGACAATCATGTGTGGGTTTTCCGAGTATGAATGCGGCAGTTTTGTTTGTTCACATAGCCGCCGAGATGAATATGTGCCTCATCAGAAAAGAGGATTTTTTGAGCAAAATCGGCATCCAGCTCGATTTCAATATTTCCCAACGTTGTTGAAGCGTAAGTCAATTCAATTCGTTTGACAGAAGGTCATACTAACTAACTAAAATAGTTTTGAGCGGGAAACAGCTGTCAGTGTCAAAATACCAGTAACGTGTTATTTAGAAAGAAACTACTATATGGCCCACCCTGTATAAATTGTAATAAATAAATTGTTATTTGTGTTTTATATTCAATTTGTTAGTAAAAATCTGGTCGATCTTCAAGGTATAACCATGATAGTTCTATACCTGTTACCCAATTTAAGTGGCATATGTGTAAGATTTTTGTTTTGTGATGATTATATTATAAAACATATATTGATGCTGATGGTTTGTGATTGCATAAATTGATTATCGTTCTTCAGAATTACTGTATATATTTTGGCTTTTTCAATTCAGATAACTAAATAAGGCAGCAGCAAAATTTCACTCCACTCCGGTTGGAGCGCTACGGCAATATGAGTAATGAAACTTTTTAATCATGAAAAGCGTCAAATATGGTTTTTGCAGAGCTAGATTCACCTAATTGAACCTAAGGAAAGCACTTTTTGAGACAGCGAGCATTAAAATTTTTTGGAATTGGCATAGTTTTCACAGCAAACCTTTCCTGTCGCTTTGTGGTTGTAAATGAGAGTGTTTTCAGGAAGACTAGATTTCAAAGCTTTTAGTGCATTGATGTCAATTTTTCTCTGACGATTTTCTTGGGGTTTCTTTCAAAGATATGGCGAATTAATGAAGAACCCTCTATAACGTTTCACTATATCGACAAGAATGAATGCAAAAGTGTGTCCAGAAATACTATTTTGAATACTTAGTTCAATTAATGCCGATGCTCTCGGTGGCCAAATAAAACTCTACAGGGCTCCATAAATTCCTGCTTTATTGTATGCATTGTTACATGATTGGTCGCAGCAGTTTGTTTATATCAATTACTCAGGCTCTCTTCCGATAAAAATGGGTTCTTCAGATATGATTCTTGGTGATTTTTGATTCACTTTAACTTTCTGCACCTCAACAGAATCCATTTTTAGACCAATGACAGATATTGTTGAACCATCCTATTGCCGTTAATGATATTAAGCATCCATAAAACAATATTCACCGTTGCCAGTTCAATCAATTGCATATCGAAGGAATACTTTTAGAACCAAGAAAAGCTACCTTCGAATAAGCCGCTGTCGCCAGCATTCATTGCAAATCAGCTGAACCAGTGCTGTTACCTAGAAAAACTTTTACTGGACCCTCACGCATTTGCTTCTCATTGCAAACCATGGGATGGCCACCATCCACCGCCCCCAATCATGCATGCTTGGCAACTGCCATTGACAGTTTCCCAACAAGCTACCTTACTATTCCTAAAAATGATTCGAACAGAATACGATAGTCTAGTCGCAAACCATCGCAAGTTTACGAGTATATGACAGCGCGAGGAAATTTCTATTTCTAACATATTGTCACGCAAATTCACTTCAGTAAGGAACATTCACTTCAAAATTACCTTTGAGCTTTCTACTTTCTTTACGGCACCGGAAGCTGTGAGGAAACGATTAGGCGTTACAAAAAATTTTGAGTTTATACTAAATAATGACTTAATTCTGACGAATTTATTATGAAATTTTGCTGACTTCATTTAGGCAACAAATTTAACATTTTTACGATTTGCGTGCATATTAAAGACGGCTTTTCTGAAATCTTTTTGGTCTGTGTGCTTTCTTGGCTAAATCTTGTATAGAGTTACGAAAGAAAGATAGAAATGTTATGATGATGGGGTGAAAATTCTTCAAATGAGTTCTCACTACTCCGAAGCAGGGTCTCTTCTTCTCCATCTATCTAAGAACAGAGATATAAAAGTTCTGATCTTGGATTTATATAAGTCGTCAAAGATTGCGTCTGCAAATTCCACATTGATATGGATACAAGTTCGTACTTCCTAGATCTTCTGCAAAATAAAGAGATTGCATCCTTATTGTAAATACCATAAATATTGCTGTCTTTAGGAGCTTTAATGACTAGGACAATATTGCTATTGCCAGTCTAGATCCCTTTATGCTGAGTGACATATGAAAGTTCGCTACTTATAATGATATTATATATTAGGCAATTGTTGCATGTGGCCCATTGGCAGATGGTTGGCGATTTGCAAACCAACGAAAGGGATAAACTCTTACATCATATCTTTTTGTCAAATATTTTGCAAGAGTGGTACATTCCAACCCTCCAACAAAAGAGATGTTTTAGGCATAACATTTATAAATGAAATTTTTATAAACACTCTAATAAAATGGAGAACATTGCTTTGATATCTGAATCCATTTGTGTTGGATTTGCATTTGAGGAAATATAACCAAGATAAGTGATTCCCCATCTGAAAGGGAAATTACTGATTAGAAAAAATTCCGATCACCTTTTTGCATTGAACCGGAGCACATTCTGGTGTAAACTAATCAAAAGGTCTTTAACTGAAATATTAACCTACCCCCCCTCTAAACTACTCAATATATACCTCCCTTTTAAACGTAAGAAGATAGCCTTAAATTGTTTGGCACATTACTTTGGGCATGTCTTGTTTTGGCTAGAGTTATCATTGGGTTACATGGATCTCTTCTCTAATGGAATGGTAGGAAGGAAAAGAATTACTAGAAGAGCTACCCTTAACCCCAACACCTACATCCATTCACATACCGAACCCTTTTTCAACTATAAGAACTACCTGAACATTATGTACTACAAGGTTCCAACCGATGTCAACCGATCTTTGGGCTGGGTCAGGTAGAATTCAGTTTCACCATGAATTCGATTGAAACATGGCCTTAGGTCCATCTTTCTTTCATGTTGCTCTCTCAAAACTGCTGCCAAACGTTGAGATAGTGTTGTCTTTTTTTCTTAGTGACCACCTCCCAGTCAACTTCATTTTTATCCACCTAGATGTTTTTGCGCTCTCTAGAAAAAACAGTAATATGTATCGCTCCTTCAATCAACAACACAACTGACTCAGAAGATGTTCAATATGTGGGTACAATACAATGTGCTTCCCGTACGTGCTCTTCGGCTAGCAGTTTTCAGTGCAGCTCCTTCCTGAGAGTGTGACTCCATGCTTCAGATCCGTACAGTTATACAGAATGCGCTTCACTTGTTACGAGTTATATTCTCGATAAGGTGGGAGCCATATAGTGGTATCAGCCAACTGAGTGCCAATACGCTGGCTACAGCTTAAGCGGTTGTTCTCCCAATTTGTTCAGAATAAGTCCTCGTTGAATCTATGAGCAGGCCCTGGTACTTCACTGCTGATTCAATTCGACTATCACTTCCCCAAGCAGAATTTTACTTCAAGCCTATTAAAATTATAAAGGAATGGCCAAATCAACTTTTTTTTGGCCAGGGTGGCTGATGAAAAAATTTAATAACTTTTGAGGATTTTGTACTAAAATACAAGGCCCTATTGCAATCACGACCTGTGTCCATCTGTCCGTCCGTCAGTATGCCACAGCAGTTTTTCTCCGAAACTATAGAGGCTACAGCCATGAAACTTTGTGGGAAGGTTAAAAGTGCTAACTTCTTGATAGTTTTGGGGTAGAAAAATTGTTCACAGGGGTTTAAGGGGGGTCTCCCCATATAGGGAGGTGACCCTTAAAAAAAATGTTCACCATTGGTAGTCAAGTAGGGTGTTATTGGAAACTTATGAGTACAACAATAATAAACTACGTGAGAAACCGAAATTCACTCAACTTTGTTAGTGTAAATGTTAACGGTTCATTTAAATTCAATAAATATACAAATGGCTTTTTATAAAATTGATTCTTTCCGAAAGTTTCACAAAGGTAAAAGGGTATTTAACGAAGTTATTGCGGTTTGAATATTCCTGTATTACTATGCAACAATATGCGCTGTATTACTATGCAAACATATGGTTATGGAACAATATGCGCTTTTTACCGACTCAGACACTACAGGTTTGCCAGGATTTGCTTGAAAGTTTCAGAAATGATAGGCATTTTGAATATCTTTGAGAATTGGTTCAGCTAGTGATTTCAGTAATCGTAAAACACAAGAGTAGCTGTTTTAAATGCGAAGATTGAATAATTTGGAGTTATTTTTCCCCAACTTTAACGTTTAAGATACATGCTTTTAACACTTGATTCAGTTTAATGAATGACTAGAGATGAGTACCTACAATTAATACTCATAGGTGAAACCAGTCGAAGAGGTAAGAGAGGGCTCCTAACAGAAGGGTTTCGTAATTTTCTGATGCCATGAATCGATGATTTGAATTATTTACACAATACTTGTTGAACTTGTTTCGATTTTTGGGGGGAAAATGAAATATTTACAAAGCATACCATTATTAACAGAGTTGAGTGAATTTTGATTTCTGAGATTTTTGTTGCCCTTGGACTCATAAAGACCTACTTTCGTGATTTTTTCGGATTTTCGGCTCAAAGATGTACAATCGTGTAGGGAAGGGACACAAATATTGTTCGTGAATTTTGCCCACCCCTGGACTCCTAATACAAAATATGACTTATTTCTCAGATTCTGAAAGTGCTAAAACCTTTCATTTGATACCCTACTCGACTACATTTAATAAAAAAATTTTTTGATGGACACTTCATTGTAAGGCAAAATCCTCTTGAAAAATTTTGATATTTTTGGTAAGATCTCAAATTTTGACCTTTTCACACAGTGTGAGCTTTGCAGCTTCTATAGTTTCGGAAAAAAATTTCTTCAAACTTAGTGCCTTGGTCTTTTCAGTATTGGTGGAAGCGGCTTTAGTCTTCTTGACCCCTTCAAGTCCTTTTTCGATTTCTGATCTGAACTATCCTATTGTTTGCTTCCGTTTACACAAAAATAATTCAGTGCTTTTCGTTTACCCGTGCGTTTTTGATACGTCCTTTTTGTCTTAGCTATTACTTAGTCTTGGTCGTCAATACTGTTGTTGGTGCTATTGCTGTTGTGAATATTTACCGAAAATAAATTTTCTAGGCATAGAGGCTTATGGACCATGAATGCTTAACATATATGCCAGTATAGTTCAGATTGCTGGGAACAAATCTTTGTATCCACAGCCATACAATCAGAAAACTGTAAGTATCGATAACTGTTAACTGTTTTCATTTCTACTCGGGATTATGAGCACAAAGTGCCGCAGTGAGTGCTGCTTCAAACCTAGTTATGTTCACACTTTCTAGTGTAAGGACCGCAGAAAGAGCTTATTCAATATGTCAATGTCCTCGTCTCCCCGCAAGTGGTCTGGGATCGATAACTAGAGGAATACATGGATATACTATATTTTGTATATCTTTTAGATACTCATTCTACCGTCTACGGTGCAGATTTACTTTGTTGAACATATTCTTTTTTTGACTCATTTAAATGCTTATAATTTTTGAAGAGTTAAATTTGAAACTTATCTATTTTTTGAAAAACTACAGATGATATCCCAAGAATATTCTTGAAAACTTTGAGTTCCTTGACATTTCTCATTATATTTCCGCCCAAAAGTCCGTGTTTTACTTGTGGTGAATATAAAAACCTGCAGGAGTATAAAATTCAATTGCTCTTTAAATGTAGAGAACTATTTTGACTTTAACTGTTTAGGGGGTCATGGCGCGAAACTCTCAGCAAAGAAGTGTACCGAAAGCTCTTGGTACAAATAAAGTGAAGAGGAGCACTGAAGATTGCATCTTCATATCCAACAGTCTTGGATTCAGTGGTTAGAGTTATTGCAGGCATGATACCTGTGACCCTCCTTGCTAGGGAGCGCCACTCCATTAACCTGCCTTGAAACGACGGCACAAGGGAGAAAATTGCCCGCAAGGAGAGAAAACGTTCACTCAACGATTACCAGCTGTCTTGAGTGAATTGCACAAATGGAAGAGACCGTGGCGTAATCGAAAGCATGGTGAGACTGACTTCAACTGACCCACCTTTTGTGCTGGCATGAGTGTTTTCAGTCTTCTTCTTAGCACTACAGCCCCTCTTGGGCCTTCGCTTCCTGCAAACAGCGCCTCCAACTGTCCCGGTCCGTTGACCGCGTCTTCCGAATTCCAAAATCCGAGCAGCGATGAATTGTTTTCGTCGACCGAGTCAGACCAGCGTTTCCTCGGTTTCCCCACTGGCCTCCGGCCTTCAGTCCTCCGAACGAATACCTTCTTGGGTATCCGTTGTTCATCCATACGATTCATGTGTCCAGCCTATTGCAGCTTCCACAGTCTTACAATCCTTGAGAACTCCGGTTCGTCAAAAATGTCATACAGCTCATGGTTGTACCGAATTCGCCATTGGTCCCCGTCTAGCTTCGCTCCGATTATTCGCCTCAGGACCCGTCGCTCCAAGGCGTTCAATATATTTGCAGATGCTTGGATTAGGGTCCATGTTTCACATCTATAGCATAACACAGGTCTTATCACAGATTTGTATACTTAGAGCTTTGTTTTCCTGTGTATGCAGCTGGTCTTCAAGATTGTCAATACTGAATAAAATATTTTATTTGCAAGCTGTATTCTTCGGCGTTTTCGTTATTTTGGCGCCTAAATACACAAATTCGCTAACATTCTCGAAACTGTATTCGCCAAGTGTGATATTTTGTGTATTTGGGGTATTTTTCCTTGACTGCCTCATGAGATTTGTTTTATTATCATTGATTTCTGGCCCTACCAGTTTTGCTTCGCTGTCGAGTTTCAGGAAGAGTTCTTTGGCAGTTGTTAATCACTGTGACAAAATGTTTATGTCATCCGCATAGGCTTCTACTTGGCTCGACTAATATAGTTATGTACCTCTCGTATCGAAAGGTAGCTTCCGTATGACGTACTCCAGAGCCAAATTGAATAGCAATGGGGCCAGCCCATCTCCCTGCTTTAGTTCGATATTTGTGTCAAGGGCATCGGTGAATTGGTTATTGATGCGGACTTGGGAGGTCGTTGACGTAATTGTCATTTTGGTAAGACAGACTAATTTGGCTGGTATGCCAAAGCAAAGCATTATTTGATACAGTACGTTACGATCAATACTGTCGTATGCTTGCTTGAAGTCAACGAAAATTTGATGTACGTCTATGTTGAACTCCCAGCATTTTTCAAGTACCTGCTTGACTGTGAACAATTGGTCTGTTGTTGATCTACCTTCATTAAAACCGCCTTGATACTCCCCAATAATACTGTTGGCGTATGATCCGATTTTATTTGCTAAGATTTTAGAAAATATTTTGTACGCCGTACAAAGTAGTGATATGCCTCCATAATTTTCGCACTTTAGCTTGTCACCTTTTTGTGGATAGGGAATACAATTGATTGGTTCCACTCTTTCGGCATATTTTCTTGTTGCCAAATGTATTGGATGACTTTGTGAATAGCTTAATGAACACTACTGCCACCATATTTGAAGAGTTTCACTGGAGTCTCATCGATGCCCGGCGCTTTATTATTCTTTTGGGCTTTGATGATGGAACAAACTGCATCTCCGCAGACATCTATAGGCTCCTATGTTCTGGAGCTATGCGGAGGATTAAGGAGGTTCTTGAAATATGATGCCCATCTTTCCTTGATTTTCGTTTCATCAACGATTATATTGCCGCTGTCATCACGACAGAGCGCGGTTTTCGGCTGATGACCACGTTTCAGGCTTTTCACTACTTTGTATGCTTGTTTTGTGTTGTTGCTCGCTAAACTTACATCTATACTTCTCAATTGGACATCATAGTATTTTATTTTCTAAATCTTAATTATCGTATTCTTTACTCTTCTGAGATTTTCATAGTGTTCACTCGTCGTCATAGTTTTCCTACCTACCTACATATTCTTGAACGCCTGATTCTTTTTATCTAACGCATTCTGGCACTCTTCATCGAACCAATCATTGCATTTGTGCCGGGCTTGATGTCTGATCATCTGTTCTGCCACGGTCCAGATAGCCGCTTTCACTTCCATCCAGAGCTCGTTGCTCGTCTTTAACGTTGTGTCTAATAAGATGGGAGCCAGCTGATTGTCGAGGGTCTCCGTGAAATGTTTGGCCACAGACGCCGTTTGGAGCCTTTTGATGTCAAATTTTTGTAGCGGGCTGGTCTTCGCTGAATATGCCTTTGACATACGACATCGATAGCTTAATTTGATCAAATAATGATCCGAGTTTCGATTGGCTTTCAGTCTTATTTGCACAAGATTGGCCAGTCACGGTTCCCCGATCATAGGCTTTGCCCAGGAGAGAAAGACAATGCCTACCACCAATTTTTGCGTATAAAAACGGGTTCGGCTGCAACGGGACCTCGACAGGGAGAAAGGAGAGCTCACCCCTGATAGTGTAGTTGCGATGACGGTTGACAAATGGAACCGTGCGACACATTATGTTTGGGTCGTCCTAGAAGATAAAAAGGAACTCACAGTGACCGGGGACGTTGGGGCTGATGCTCACTTATCCAGCAATTCCTCTTTCTCCCTCCCCTTCCGCTGGAGGAGGGATCCCTCAGCTTAAAGGCACCTAATGGCGTAGCAAAATGAGCCCGGAGAAATGCGTCAAAGGATGCACGGTTAGATTCTCGGGTTGGCAGATGAGGTGTTTAGTTTATAGTACAGTCACTCGCGAGCATGGGAGCCCAATACTCAGTGCGTAAATGGCATTCACCTTCCAACCCAAAAAACTGTTTAGGGGCATCCATTGAAAAGAGGGGGCAGAGGTTCAGCTAAATTTTATCAAATTTCATTTCAATTGAAAATATGTACGGCAGCTTTTAAGAAATATTTATTATTATGTAGCCAACCTGACTAGAAGAGGCACCAAAAATGATGGCATTGGACGCCACATACAAATCAAGCGTGTGTAAAGTTACGAAAATTGTAATGAGCGGACCATGTAGAAAGAATGAAAGAAAACCGGCTACTCAGTAGAACATTAAAGGGAAGAGCACAAGGCAGACCTCCAGCAGGAAGACCGAAGACTCCATGAGAAGACACGATAGAAATTGACAGCAGGTCCTTGCTTGGAGTGATCAACTGGCGAACGAGGTAGCAGAACCATGATGGACCATCATCATGGTTAAAGGATATTAATTGTGGAAACCAAGGCCTAGCTTGGGCCATACATGATGATGATAATATTATGCAGATACTTAGACGATAGTCTGGAGCGGAAGCACGAAGAGGATGTAGATGATTCTGATAACTGTCTTCCTATACTATCAAAAATCATAGACGCCACGTGAAGAATTATAAGAATGCCCATGGAATAGGAGAAAAATTCGGGAAGGTGGTGCTCCGTTTCTACTTTTGATTTAGCGAAATTTAAATAATTTGGTTAAAGTTCTTCATAACGATGTGTTATCTTATTACTTTATGAAAATAAATTTAGTATATTAACACTGATAGTGTATATCTCGCGTGAGGGGTAGGGGATCCCAAGTGTTTCATGGATGCTCGCTTTGTTGATTACGGACTGAGGTATGACTCTACGTTTGATTTCTCTAAATGCAATTGAATTTCAACTACAGGCAGACGTGTTTGCCGAAAACATTAACGTGCGTCTGAAGTATTTTTTCCTCTAACTTCTCCGATTACCAGCACATGCTACTATGTTATATGCGCCTCTAACGTTAAATCTTAACCCGCCATTTGCATGCGATTCGTTGTGGCAAGATAGGTGAAATTGAACCCTAATAGTGTCGGTTCAATTATAATCGAGTATATCTGGTAATTCGGTGCGCAATTTCGCTTGCACTTTTCCTATGCTTTGCGATTTTATTCGATTTCATGATTTTTTTAATGCACACGAACTCTTGCATTAGCGAATTTTCGGTGGCTTAACAGATGCACATATGCACGTATGGGATGAGCCGTGGCGGCCGCGGCGACCTAGGGAGCGGATTATGTGAAGACTGGCCGAGCGAACGGGCCCGTACACTGCACACACAACACCTGTATTAGTTGATGATGCATTTTTCTACTTTTTTTCGGTTGAGGGGTGCACATTATTCGAGCATGTGAGACTTGTGTGTTGATTTTGGGAATGAGCGCACGGACAACTTAAAAATAACAAAAAAACTTGCGAAAATAGGAAAAAACTGGACATCATCGTAAAATTGCAGTCTGCAGCCGCCATCTCGTGGGTGAGGTTTGGGGAGTGCATGTGTGCGGATTTGTGCGTACATTTCGCCCCAAAAAGCCACTTATGTGCCTCATCATGATGATGCCAATGCCTATGATGATGATGATGGGTTTGGCCGAATTGCTTTTACTTTTTTTTCCTTTGCGTATTTTTATTGCGATTTTTTCGGACATGCAGAAAAATAGCAAAAAATATGGGAAGAGAAATTTTATTTTCATGTATTGCGTTTTTATATTAATTTCAATGCATTTCGATGCATCTCTCTGCATTCCACGGCTCTTGCTCGCGGAAGCAGCTGGGGATGGGGCGCTCGCTGCTTACCGACTTGGATTTTTATTTCACCAGCTTCCCGACCTCTATCTTTCCCCGAAAACATTGTTTGCCCTCATTTCGTCTGATTGTAGTCAAAATGAATCGGCAATAGTCATTATGGGGGCATCTACCCGCAGTCAACCTACTCCGAATTTGATGATATAAATATGTTATAGAAATGCATGATCTGCTAAGTGCAAATGATGACAAAATGTGGGTTTCGCGGCGGGTTAGAGGCGGAGTGAAAGTTGCCTTGCATTTTTACAGGCTGGCTGACACTTTCTATCACTTGCTCGACATGTTCGCTGGCGACGATCGTCCGCCGCCCCCCTCATCCTCCTTCGTTTCGCTCTTGAAAGTTTGTACTAAAACTGCAGTTTTTATCTCGCACTTTGCCAATAGGAAAAAAATGCAGCGAATGTGCAAGCGAGATGCAAGTTTGCAAGCCTTTATTATGTATTTTTTTGGATGTTCAGCTCTGGGATAATATTTAGCGACTAGGGAAGAGGCAAGATGGTGACTTAATATGATGTCAATAATTTAGTTTAGCGCGTGAGGAAGGGGTTGAGGTCGGTGGCCTCATTGGGCGGTTATTATCTAATAATGGAATGGGACACGATGGCAATTGATTTACGAGGGCTTTTAAAAAAATTGGATTTTAAATATCAAGCAAGCTGAAATTTCAATCAAGAGGAAATTATTCTAAAATAAGCTTTTATTTTTCTTCCAATAAAAAAATTATTCAATCATTCGTGACATGCAAATTTCAAAGCATTTTACAAACTCACTTTTCGACTTAGTTTTGACTAGTATATTAAATATAAAACAATTTTTGTTTGAAGTCGGCACATCGTTTGTTTAAAATCATGAAGCTGCAGACCAGTCATGTTTCAAGAGTAGAAGTTCACCAGATTAACCCTGTCCCTAAAAATATAGAAATGATTTGAAGATTTACTTAGGGAACCAGGGCAGAGGGGCAGCGTCGAAATACTCGTACATTCCGCAAGGCAAGTAAGATTACATACGCAGATCGAAACTGGACCTTTACCGGATGCGAATCCGTGATATAATTGCTTCAGGTAAGTATTAGGAATACCTATCTAATATATGTACAAATGATTAACCGTTGTTTAAATCCTCCAATCACTTTCCCCCCTTGGCATAGGAATAACAACAACAATTTTGAGCAGATTTCACATTTAGATGCAAAGGTAAACAAAAACCGAAAATATTTTAAGTGAAAATTCTGATATTAACAGAATTAGTTTCCCTGTTGAATTTTTTTCCAAGAACTTAACATACTGTTTGCGCCGGGACTCTTTTGTCCCGAACGTTGATTTTATTATTTTTATTTTCAGTCTCAAATTTATTTATTTTACATTTCTCTTAAAAAATTAACAGCTATGATACAGACAAACCAACAATTGAACACTGAATGAACTTTTGTTCTAAAGTTTTGACAAATTTAAAAAATGAATGAAAAATGGGCTACTCGATTAATTAAAATGAAAATGTGGTATTCGAAGCTTAAAGTACTTTCGCTTTGTGGCGAATTGAATTTGGTGAATTGATTTTGAATTTGTTGAATTGAATCACGAGTAAAGTGATCGATCAATTGATAAGTCAATCAATTAAATCGAATTAATAACGAATGGGCTAATTATTATAGTGCTAATTAACCTTAAATAAGTATGTAAGTTGATTGGAGCGTTGATGTTGCCGGATCAGGCCGTGATGGGCGCTCAGGAGTGTCAGGAGCTCAATATTCACCCTCGCGTTGAATGATCCGTTCAACTTCCTCCATGGTGTGCGGTAGGCTGTAGCTTCTAGGTAACGGCACTGGTGGTTGGGCATGCAGGTTGGATTGTTGTTTGCAGGAACGCCGGCGGAGGTAGATCACTAGTATGACTAATCCGAGAATGCCCAGGTAGTCAATGGTGTACTGGTAAATGCCGTGTTTGGTCACTTGATCGGTCCATGAAACATCTTGGACATGTAGTTGTCGTCGCAGTTCCTCAATTTCAGATGCAGACTCAGTGACATGTGTGAAGTCATTGAAAGAGGCCACGAGGTTCGTCCCGTTCTATAGAACAGCTGATTCCCGCCAACAGGTCCCAAATCGTAATAAATGAGCAACTTCCACTCGCTGGAAGATAAGTAGACTCGACCTAATGGTTGAAAACACAGGCCCGTACGGGTCTGGTTGTTGAGCCTTGTGCTGGAGAGGTGTGCGCTAGGAGAGCTAGCAGGTATATCAAGAGGAGTGCCACAATTGACTTGCTGGTTCGCATCGATTGCCACCTTCTCCTCGGGATGTCGTCTCCGCTGATCTGGAGCCCTTCTTTCGTCAAGTGGGGGAAATTGCTTGTGATGGTTTTGACATCAGCGACTCGTACAAAACCATCGACGCCTTCGTGCGTTTTGATAATTCGCCCAGTGGCCACTTCATCGATGGGGAGTTGTCTTCGCTTATGATGACCACTGCCCCCGGGATCGCATTGACGTGTGACTGTCTCCACTTGACACGATGCTGCAACTGCGCTAAGTACTCGTGCGACCACCGTCTCCAGAATTCGAGTTTGAGGTGATTGATTAGCTTCCACCGGGCATGGAGACCTTCGGTGACTGGCTGCGCGCAACCATCCACCATGGCTGTGAGGATTCTCCGATGAAAAATTGTACTGGAGTGAAGGCTGCCATATTATTTGGATCGTTTGACATCGGAGTCAGTAGTCTAGAATTGAGGATAGCCTCCACCTCAACCACCAAGGTATGCAGCTTCTCGTAGGTGAGAGCCACCGACAAAACGCCTCGATGGATCAAATGATTGGCTGATTTGGCCGCCGCCTTCCACAAGCCACCAAAATGAGGCACGCGAGGAGGGATTAAATGGAAATCGATTTCCCGGCTGGAGCATGCAGTTGTTACTTCTTGATGCGCTTCTTTGGAATATAATGAGGATGACAATTCTGATAACTGTTTGCGAGCTCCTACAAAGTTGGTGGCGTTGTCGCAAAATACGTTTCGGCAATGTCCTAGTCGTCCCATGAAACGTTTGAGAGCACAGAGGAATGCCTCTTAGATCGCTGACTAGCTCCACGCCGGAGTTGATGAACGGACAAGCTGGCTGCAGGTTTCCCATGACTTGTGAAAACAGCTTAGGCTTGAGTCGGGTGCACAACACGCACCATTGAACGATCGATCTCGCGAGTTGTTTTCCTTGAATAAGCCAGAACCGCTGTCTAGTGGTAGCGAGCAGTAATTGCGCACATAGATGGCAGTGGTCGCGATGGATGTCCATCATCAGCAGTCTGGTGAACGGATTTTTGAACTGTAATAAAATGGGATGTTTGGTGTTGAAGGTGATCTTGGCAGCTTCCAGCCTCCCACCAACATGGATTATGTACCCTAGATCCAGGAATGGTGCCAGTCCCACCAACGGACCGTGCTTGGACACTTGCCTCGCCGATCTGATGTCCAAAAGTTAGCAGTTGAAAGTTTGTGATTTTACATACCACACGATGATCTCCAGGACTGTGGATAATTCATCACTCGTGGGTACTTAATTTTTCAGCTGAGATTACTTGACTGCCGGCTTGAGACCACAGCTAAACCGAATCATGTAGGCCACAATGCGCTGCAGCGTCTTGAAGCAGTTGGTGTGTTGGATCTGCTGAATGAAGTGAATCTGACGACAACTTGACCGCTCTTCAAGGTATGTGGCATATCTGTCGCTGCGCCACATACCTTCTTGGAGGCCTGTACTGGTGTGACCAGAAAATCGGGCCTGCTGCAATGATGGCAGACCACTGCGGAAATCGGACCACTGGGTACGGATTCCCACTGGTAATGCTGCATCCCAGTTCAATTCCAATTGACATAATTCCTGCAGGAATAGTTTGGCTGCTACTATCACAGGAGCCAAAATGCCCAATAGATCGAACATTCTGGCTTTTTCAGATGCCATCGTCCTCTTGGAGAACTTTGAATCTGGAATTCGTCAGTCTTCGGACGCCAGATGACTCCTAACGTCTTAACATAGTCCACGTGTAAGCTACTGAAGTCCAGCTGGACCTGTCGGTCCTCTTGTTTAATCAGCTTCAAAAATAGAGGATGGTTGGCACACCATTTCCGCAAATGCATACCTGCGCTCGAGAGTGTAGTGCATAGCTCTGCCTGTTTGCAAAGTGCCCTCTCTAAGCTGTCTACCCTGGTCATGATGTCGTTGATATAGCAATCCTTCTGAAACGCGCTGCTGGCCAGGGGACCTTTCGGCTGGTTCTCTTGTGCTAGAACTTGCAGGTTATTGTTTTCAACTGATAATATCGCACTGGCTACGTTGACCTATTTTTCCAAATTAAGCCATGGTACCGACAATCTTCAGGATGGAGCATTATCTGCAGACACATCTTCTCGATGTCAGGAGTGAATACGAAACCAGGCATTCTGAAACGCAGGGGTGTCGAAAGAAGGTTATCCTGGACATTAGGCCCTGTATGAAGGACATCATTCAACGAAATGTTTGGTGTCATCTTGCTGGATGCATCGATAACCACCCGCAGCTTGGTTGTTCTGTTGTCAGGCTTCAGGATTCAATGATGTGGAAGGAAGTATCGTAATTCTTCCTGCTGCTGTGACGTCTCCTCCTCCATATACCCAAGCCGAGTATACTCCTTCATGAAGTCCTCGTATGGAAGTTTTAAATCAGGGTTCCTCTCCAGTTGACGCTCCAAGGCAATGAATCTGCGAGTGGCCACCGCTTGAAAATCATATAACGTCTCAAGATCCTTGCTGAATGGGAGTTTAACCAAGAAACGGCCATCGGGACGTCTTGTCATTGTCTGATAGAAATGTGCTTTGCAAGCCTTTTCAGTTAACGTAAGCTGTGCTTCCTCGACTTCCCAAAATCACTTTATGAGCTGATTAAGCTTGATTGTGGCCGGAAGAGTGATCACACCTCAAGTGTCTTCCGTCCCATTTGACATCCTGGCAGAAGATAATCATTATCTTCTGCCAGGATGTCAAATGGGACGGAAGACACTTGAGGTGTGATCACTCTTCCGGCCACAATCAACTCTAGGAGCGTGTTCTCGAGTACTTGGGCCCAACTTTATTTGTCCAATGGCTAGGATCCCGTTAAGGTGTTCGGCACTCAGCAACATGCTGATGCGGTCCATTCAGTGGAAGTCTGGATCTCCCAGCCTTATGCTTTTGGGAATGTGCCATCCCGATGTGTTCAAGTTCTGAGACGGTCGTGGTTGTATAATTTTGTTCATGACGTAGGCTTCCAGCTGCGTGGCATATCCTGATAATCCAGACCTTAGGTCGAGGTTCACCTTATAGTATGCCTTCTCAGTGCTACCGCCTACCCTTTCAATGAGGGCAAGGTGTGGTGTCGATGATAAACCCAATTTTTTGCTGATTCTTTTCGTGACTAGGTTTGTTTGTGAGCCCGGATCCAGCACAGCTCAACAATCCGTCGTCTTTCCATTGCTGGTGACCAAACTGATGACAGCTGTGCTCAGAGGTACATATCCGTGGGGTCAGGGCTCTATCAGAGTCGTTAAAGAGAGCAATGGCGGTCCTGCATTTGTTTGCGGTTTTGAGTCATGTTTTGGCGAGACACTCTTGTGTGGATGCTTTTTCCCTCGGATCTGTTTCATGCATACCCCATCAGACTGTTTTAGCATTGAAGCCTCCCCCAACGAGCAACTTGTCGTTTGATTTCGAGACAACGCCCTCCAAAGCATTAACTTTGGCTTGAAAAGATGATATTGATCCGTTCAGTATTAGGTACACACTCAAAAAGGTCGTCCCTTAGCCAAAAACCCACACAAAACCATCCTCTCGTCCACGATTCTCCGCCTGGAAATCACTGGCCTGAACCCAGATGGCGGCAGTATGTTATCAGTTCCATCAGAATACCATTATGTAAAACTTTTATCATGACGTTGCTCACTCAGCAGCAAAAAGTTGGCTTTCATGTCCCTCGCAAACTGCTTAAGCAAGTTTTGGGCTGTTGAACTGCTGTGTAGGCCTACCTGCAGGATACAGGTTATCAAAGCTCTGATTTTGCCTTCGCTAGGGCTTCCTGGAAAACCCGAAATTTTTGTGATTCGAAAACGTACCTAAGATTTCCTTTGGGATCAGTATCTCTACAAAGGCACCACTGCCTACTAGTTTCCGACACTGCGCCTCCTTCGCGCACTCTTTTCTTTTATTTCCCATTGTACCGCAGTTGTAGCAGAGGGAACCTCTATCGCGCCCTTTGTATACTTGTGCAGTGTGGCCATAGCCAAGACCTGTGAAAGATTGAAGAGGGGCTGCTCGTCTTCGTATTCTGCAGGCAACTCACTCTTTTCTTACTTTGACCTTATTCAGAAATTGTTCAGCATCCTTTTCGGCTAAGTCAATGATGGACATGCATTGTCCCCTATGGTTTTCTGGTATCAGCCCCGCTTTGATTCTGACCATATGAATGAACTCCTTTTTGATGGCCTCTTTTAACTTGGCCAGGTCAATGGCGCAGATAATGTCTCTTATTTCGATTGTTGCCATTGGCTAGAGTGAGGCTGTAGTTGCGCTTTTGCAGAGAATTTTCTTTACAGCGTTGCGAAATTCTTTTTTCTGTCGGCTTTTGCTCTGAATTCGACCAGTATGTGGCCCGACCGCGTTGGTTGTATTGCTTTAATACCAGTGTTAGTGTCTTTGGGCCTTGCATTTGGCACGATATTCCGCAACACTTGTTGATGTTTGATGGTAGAGCTATGAGCATGTGCCCTTTAGGCTTGGTGCTCAAGGCTTCTTTAGCCTTCTACTCTTCTTTGGCATTCTCGTCCTTTTTGGCCTTTAAGCTTCTCCTTTGGTGATACCCTTTGCGGTCTAGGAGGTCCTCTAGTTCAAGGAGCCTAATCTTTACTCCTTTGCTGATTTTTGGCGACTCGCATGCAGATTGTATTCTTCTTAAAATATCTCCCACTTTTCGGATTAGCCTTTCTTCTTCATGTCGCTGGACTCTAATTGTACTTTCCAAGCACCTTTCTTGGGAGAGGGTTATCGGTTATCGAGGAGTCGGTTATCAAATCTTTACGGGGACACATCACGACGTCCAAGAAAAGAACGTAAACAAACCTGTCGCGCAACCAGATGGGTAAATTGATATAATTTCCGTGATTATTAAAGCCATTTATTCGATCGTTGCTGGTTAAATGCTCCTACTAAGAAATTTTCAAAATTGTGCGTGCAAGATTTCGAGAATTTTTCGAGGCTGCCGTGTAAAGCAGATTACGCTCAGGGACGGACGGACCGCCGTTGCAACACCTTCGTTTGTTTCGCTGATTGTGTTTATTTTTGCGTTCGACGGCAGTGATTTCTTGTGTGCTGCAAGTATTCATGCAATTTTTGAGTTTTTGATGTGAACGCCACGCCGAGCGGGTACTGATCTGGTGCAAAACTTGGCGCCTCTGTGTGAAAAGGAACGCTTAGCGCATCAGCATATTCAAGTTGTCAAGAAACAGATGAGTGAGTCTGCTCGGGATTGTGCACCAGCGTGGACGCCGTTGCATTGCAGAGCATAATTTTGACTCGTCGTGTGTCATAAACTTTTTCCTTGTTTTCATGCCCACTAATTGGACAAAAACAAAATTTTCACGGTGAAAATCGATTCCAAAAGCTATCTCACAAACTTGATCGTGAAGTTTATAAGCCAATCCACAAATTGGCACACTGGACAATTTTTCGCGGGGTATTTTCACCTGGCACGTTCAGTGGATGGAGTAGGAGCCCCGTTTATGGCATTTGATGCACACTTATGTATACAGGCGAAAGTTCTGTATGAAGTTTGCCTATAGCAATTGTGGAACAATACGCTGAAAGTGCGACTTGTTTACTCATACAAACACATCAACGGCAAATTGATGTTGCCATAAAATACCCGCACTTCGTTTCCAGGACGAATTAACTCGATTATGAATATTATTGAGGCATAACTTCATTGAACGTTATCATATGGTGATTAACTGAAAATAAGCACTGGTAGCCCAAATACATATATCAATTGCCGAAGCGCGGGTCCGACGGCGTTTTTGTCGCAAAAGGGTAGTACGTCGATAGCACATTGAACAGTGCGTGGTTAAGTCGCACGTAGTCGAAGATGTGGAAATGCCAGATGGAGTTGAAGAGTTGATATAATATCCGAATGAATGGAATGCGATGGTGTTTGCCAGAGATAATTGGCTAAAAGAAAATGGAATGATGTTTCCAGATAGTGTAATATAAGGATGAGAAAAAACATTAAATAATAGAGCGCGGTTTATGCGTTTGATATGAGCTTTATTCAAAAAGTAGCGATAACTGAATAGCTTATTGATGTAGTTGACCCAAAGCCGCTTGCCTCGATATCTTATTTGTTGTTGCTAATTCATATTCAGTGCAAAATTTGTGATTTAGTATTTTCCTCCCCCTTTCAACTAAGGTTTTAGGCCTCACCACATCACCAGGGAGCGCCCGGAGAGGATGTTGGTGAGTACACCGTTTGTTTTCTCTTTTTATATTTTGTAAATATTTATATATATATTCGTATATGGTTAGAGAAATATTATATTCAGAGATTGGATGAAAAGAAAGAAATATGTTCAGAGATTTACCTGATACATAATTATTAAGCATACGGGGAGTTGATTCATTCACGATTCATTTGAGTTTCATGAATTGTTTTGGATGCACTTTATCAAAAAAAAAATAAATAAATAAATACATATATAGTATACGTAGTATTTTAAAAAGTAATACAATGAAGTCGAAAGGCCAAGAAATAAAAATGTTCTGGAATTAAATTTAAATATCGGTGTTTCCTTTTCGTAACATCTGACCGAGTATGGGATCCGCAACGATGGCTGGCCCCTCCACTAAAATGAGCTCACGTGCCCTTTTATGGCAAAGTGTTATGTGATGCCATCGCATAATACTATAAGATAAACTGGCCACGTTTATATTTCTCATTAGATGGAAAAATTCATGCAAATTATGTTTATATGAGTTTTTCACTCAAATAAGAAATATATGGCCATGCTACATTTGGATCTTGATACAAATGGGGCGGTGCAAGGGGACACCGCTTCCACCTGGATGCCCCACTCTTATTTGTGGGCCATAGGTATCGTCGGTGACGACGAAGGCTTTTTAAGTCGGCCCGTTTTCTCCAGGCCCAATTTGTCCTCTGAAGCAATAATTCTCTTGACCCTTAGTAGGTCGCCTTGTTCTCGGCTTTGGTGGATATCTATTTGACCCTTTTTTTTCAAAATTCCTGAATGCGAAAAATGTTTTTGTAGTAGGTGTTGTGCTGGGGAAAAGAGCCCACCCCACGACACCACAACGCTAGCCTGCCAGCGCATTTACGCGTTCCTACCATCTTCTTTCGCCAAGGTAGCAGATCATCGCTGCAGTCCTACACGAACATCGATATCTACACCTACTTCACTACAACTTCCGCCACATTTTCGATAGTGGTGATGAAATCATAAAGCGGAGCTTTAGTTGTTTAGTCACTCCTTTCGTTTCCTGCCGTAACTCTTTGTGGACTTCAGGATGGTTCATTATTATCTAAGTGTTTGGGTGCTACGATAACGATTGCAGCAGAAACCACCGAATTCTCGAATTTCTTTATATTTCCCCCCTAAGACATGTCACACCTCCTGCAGAGTTGGCCGCTCTTCCTTTTTAAGACGCTCTGGCGTTCGCATCATTTTTTTGCTGCACCCAAACGCTGCAGGATCTCAGTCTTGACCAGACAGGCTGTTATTCTTCGTTTTTCGTCTGTCTTCATAATCATTGTACTCATCGTTTTTGTTATCGTTAGTGTTTGCTTCTTTTTTTAATCTTTTGATCTTTCTTTATGGTTTTTGGTTGCTCCAGTGTTATTAGGTCCCCCCTCGGAGCCGTTATTTTTATATATGTAGTCACCTTTTTGGTCCCATGGTTATCTTTGCAGAGCAGGGGGCCATGCGAGGGTCAGCACAAGCGATTATGGGGACAAGTTCTAAGAGCCAGACCAGCGTTAATCGGGAGTCCGTCTCAACCAAACCTGCACCACCAACCCAATGGTGCGAACTTCGAACATACTCCAAGGCCTGCCAAGGATTTACCGGGATTGAAACGGTATGAGCCGTTCACGCATCTTGGTGCTACCGTGCAAAGCAACTAGGTCTAAATCATCATAACCGCCAGCCAAAGTGCAGTCCAGGTTCAGTCAGGGTCGTTACGGGCCATCCCAGGAGGAGCCTCACGGTGCCCCGCATATTCTCGGGTCTGTCGAGGTGGCGCTCCCCAAAGAATGCTAGCCCGCAGGAGTACTCTTGCCGGCTGGTACTCCCGCCGTGGGATTTTGATACTTTATTAGTCCTATAAAAGATTCTGATGTTCTGTAAGTTTCAAGAAATTTGAATTATGCTTGCGGAAATTATAACCGTTTAAAGATTCTCCGATTATCACGGCTTTTCTACCATTTGGGTTTTCCATCAAATCAAATTCTACACTTTTAATTATATCTCCCTTCAGGTTTAGATATGGTGAATAACAGAAATAGCTTTAATATTCCATTTGAGCAATGAAATTAGTAATATTACAACAAAATGGGAACCGGTTAAAAAGGCGTAGTCAGGGCTTGCAATGGATAGACTCTCTTTCTAAAACATTTTAATACGTATCAACTTTCAAATTTTAAAACCATTCATCTCGGATCTTTGAACATATCTTCAAAGATAATCTTATAGTTTCGTTTCGCAATAAAATTCAGCTTTATTTTGAGGTGTAATTTATATGGTTGCCTGATCGACGAAGGTACTACTGTTAATTCACCTGTTTAAGCCTGCCAACTGTGAAGTCTTGGGCAAAAAAAGGAAGGCAACCCTGTGTTTTTATACTCTATTAGCTTCATACTTTTGTCGTTGGGAGACCATGAAGCTATATTTAAGAATTAATTTTTAATTTTTTGAAATGTTAATTCAAAATAGCCTTGAACACATTTATTGAGACAACCCATTAACTTTACTTTTGTTGTAGCCAATTATTTTGTTCTTTTTTATATCCACTGTCCAATTCTCTTTTTAGGTCTTTGTAAATTTTTTTTTTTACAAAGAGCTACTAGTTTCGCGACCTGTCTGTCCGTCCGTTCGTCTGTCCGTGCGTCACAGCTAGTTTCCTCAGAAACTATAGAAGCTAGAATGCTCAAACTTTGTGAAAAGGTCAGAAGTGATGGTCTCTCAAAAGTTGAGGTCTTACCAAAAATTTACAAAATTTTTAAGGGGGGTCGCCCTAATAACGAATGAACCCTTAAAAAAAATTTTTAAACCAAATGTAGTCGAGTGGGGTATCAAATGAGAGGTCTTGATTAGAACTTTTAGAATCTGGAATAAAACAAATCATTTTATGAACTAGGGGGTCCAGGGGAAGGCAAAATGTACCAAAAATTTACGCCGTGCTTCTGAAAGAAACTGTGCAGCTTTTGCATAAATTTGAACGATTTCATATCCAAGTATTGGATAAATAAATCAAGCTATCGATTCACGCTATTAGAAAACTTGTTTCTAACCCTAGGATGTTTACAAAGACCTTCTGGTAGGAGCACTCTCCTGCTTACACAACTTGTTTTTTCTTAAAAATCTGTCGGGCCTAGCCTTTTTGGGAAGGATGAGGGTTTTGACTCTTTTGAGTCATCTTCAGTGTTACTGACGACTCAAAGGAGTCGAATCGTATTTGCTCGCTCAGAAAAGCCAGGCCCAATGGCTTTTCAAGAAAAAAGTTACTTTTTTTAATGTAATTTCATTTCATTAAAAATGGATTTCATTTAGTTACAAAGTTGGTGAAGGTCGTTCTCCTACGGGGCTTAAACTATTTCTGCACATTAAATTTTTTGACTAGATGGTCAGAGCCAAATTTATCTGCCAAAAAGAACTGAAATTTCAATTTATACATCAAATTTCATCTCAAATCTGCGCTTTTATTCCATGTTTTAGTTACTACAAATGCATCAGTTTGCATGAAAGTATTGTAAATATTTGCTTTCGTTTGGCAAGGGTGTTCCAATCGATAGGGAATTTCATATTAAGTAATTTTTTACTTACTTTACATTGGCAGGTGACTGCCACGCCGCAGAAAGGTTTCCGAACTTATCACGAGTTTATTTAATAATATTTAGACTCTAAAGCTTCTTGGAATTTTTTATCTTTATTTTTGTTACTCTGTTCAATAGAACCCGATTCACTATCTCATCAAACAAAATCCACTTGACATGAAAAGGTAAGTTGTCTCAGCACTATACCAAAAAATATTATTTAAGACATACTCGTATCTACATATATCTCAATTTTCACGAAATGTAGATCATGGTTAAATGTTTTTATTCCGCCAAAAGGCTGGAATTTTTTCTACCCTGTTTTTGTATCTAACGAAACTAATTAAGTCTATTACTAATAATTATCTCTATAATGGTTCAAGTTCTTGTTTAGAGGTGATCATTTGCGGCAAATTTCAACTTTTGTTTGACACGACTGCAACCTCAACAAAATGCAACGTTAACAAATGATTCTGCTTAAATAAAAAGTTTCGAATCTCCCATCGAACCTGCTTGACCTTTTTCGCAAGATTGTACTCTCGTATGATTAACAATAATAATAATGGAAAAGCATCTTGTGACCATAAGTTTGGATCGTCCAAGTACGTCATTTCGTCTTAACATGTATGTCAATCTTGCAGTGTTCCTTTTTCCTCCCCTTTCCACCGCTAAAGTGCACTGGCTTAGATCACCACAAAGCTCGCCAGCCAGTTTCTACGATGCATTCATTAATCAAACCAAGTGCAAACACATTGATCGCCCCAGTGCACAGCACACCAACACTGAGACGCGGTTGAAATTTGGGGGAACTGAATTTTGCAATAGGATCACACATTTGCAAACTTGCATGCATCATGTGCCATCCACTATCGTAAAAGTAAGAAGATTTATAGAAGGAAGAAACTACGAAAGTATAGTCGCGGACAATCGTCAGCCATTCCAAAATCTTGGCTTGGTCCGAGATCAAATCTTCACTCCTCAGGAGAGGTCCTAAAAGTGCATTTGAGAGCCATGATCTTCAGGTCGTGGTTAGTAACTGGGAAAGGGGAAACAACGTGCAGCTGTAGTGGAATTCTTTTCAAATTTCTTGATGAGCTTGTGTTTCGGTTTTACGGGCCCGATTTTCGATTCAGAGGGTATTGACTGCAGATTTGATGCTGACTGCAGGATTGAATAATAGTACACAAAGTTGTAAGTTTCAGTCGTTGAACAGTGACTTACACCTAATTCCTTTGCTATATTCAGGGTTTAGCATAAAATGTACCCTGCACGCTGGAAGATATTTCTTGTAAGAAGGAGATATGAGAGTATGATGAGCTACACCAGTGTCATCTCAGTTTTGACGGGTGATCTTTATCTACTACCAGGTTTCCAACATGAAGCTCCATACATCACATGCAATAGAACATTTCGGGTAGGTGGGAATATGCTCCTGCTGGAAGGGTTTTGTATCCAATACATTAAACATATACTCAAATCTTAAGCTTTAATTAAATTTTTAGCACCAATTAATATCGAGTCCATTAATGGCAACGATTGAGAAAAATAACAATTTGCTAATATTTTCATTTAAAACTATCCCCATTTAGTTTTTAGGGTTTTGTAAAATAATTTTACAAAACCCTACTAGTTTCGCGACCAGTCTGTCCGTCCGTCCATGTGTCACAGCAGTTTTTCTCGGAAACTACTCAAGCTAGAAACATCAAATTTTGTGTGTAGGTGTAAAGTAGTGATCTCTTCAAAGCTCAAGCTCGAGCTCTCCCCATATAGGAGAGTGACCCCCCGAAAAAAAATTCATTGAAGGTAGCCGATATGGATATCAAATGAAAGGGCTTGATGAGAACTTTTCTTAGCTTGGCAAAGTTTGCTTCAAGGGGCTCATAGGGAGGAGAAATACACGAAAAATGTGTGTCCCCCCCTTGCGATTGGACACCTGTGATCCGAAAAATCTGAAAAAAATCAGGAATGTAGGCCTTGGTGAGTACAACAACAACAAATACGTTAGAAGTCGCTATTCACTCAACTTTGTTAGTATTAGTATGATTTATCGATTTTATGTTTTCTTGAATAAAATCTTAACGGTCTATTTATAAGATTGATCTATCCTGAAAGTTTCATAAAGATTGAATCATATTTAGCGAAGTTATAGCGGTTTGAATTTTCCTGTATCTCTATGGAACAATATGCGTTGCATTCATTACTATGGCAACATATGGGTATGGAACAACATGCGCTTTTTACCGACTCAGACAGTACAGTTCTGCTAGGATTTGCATGAAAATTTCAGGAACGATAGGTGTCATGTATATCTTTGAGAATCGGTTCAGCTAGTGGTATCAGTAATCATAAAACAAAATAGTGGCTGTTGTAAATGCGAAGATTGAATAATTTTGAGTTATTTTTTCCCAACTTCAACGTTTAAGGTGCATGCTTTGAATACTTGATTCAATTGAATGAATGACTGAAGATGAGTACCCACAATTAATGCTCATAAGTGAAACTAGTCAAGGAGGTGGGAGAGAGCTCCTAGCGAAAGGGTTTTGTAACCATTCTAGGATTCGAAATAATTGGCCATTAATTGATGATAACAGTACAGGAGAGAGGCCCCTGAAAAAAAATTCATCAAACGTAGCCGGTATGAGTATGAAATGAAAGATTTCATGGGAGCTTTTCAAAACAGTTGTTAAACTGTCAGTTTTTGCTTCAGTAGGGGCACAGGGGGGAAATACATGAAAAATGTGTTTCCTCCGTCGCGGATGGACATCTGAAATAATTATCAAGTGAGATATTTATGAGTTTGATAGTACCAAAAACCCCAGAAGCCAAAATTCGTTCAACTTAATAATAGTATGATCTTCGTATATCATATTTTCTCCAATAAAATCGTCTTTGACATGTTTCTTGATTTGATTCGATCTGGTGACTGCATTTTGTAAATGGAATACAAAACCCTTCTGACATGAGCGTAGGTCTGTTTACCCAACTTGTTTAATAACTAACAACTACGATTGAACAAATCCATGCAGATATTTACGATATTCCCATGAAAACCTTAACAAAAAAGTAGTGTCCGGGTAAACACATACTGCTTCTAGCCATATGTTGTTGTTGTGAAGTGAGAAATTTGTACTTTGTGTTTTTCATACGGAAAAATCCAAAAGCCTCGATTCGAAATGAGTTGAGTTGCTTGGAGAGTGACCCTAACATTGGCAGCTAATCAGCTATCAGATCATACCTTCAGTTATATTTTGCTATCACATAAATCACTTGAAAAATTCAGCAAGAATTCAAAACAGTCACTATTTTGAATAAGTATTTATTTTTTGGCGATCATATAATTTTTTTGAAGTGGGATTTTCCATGCACATTAAAAATTTAATTTAGCATCCCAAATAAAAAAACTTTTCAAGTCTTTCGTCACAAATTTTTAAGGGGTTTTGTAAAATTATTTTACAAAACCCTACTAAAATCGCGTTCTTTCAGTTCGTCCGTCCGTTTGCGTGTCACAGCAATTTTTCTCGCAAACCACTTAAACTAGAATCATCAAATTTCGTATATAGGTGTAAAGTTGTGCTCTCTGCAAAGTTCAATGACAAAAAAATTGTATAAGGTATTTAAGGGGAGGCCTCCCCATATAGGGGAGTTGGTCCGAAAAAAAAAGTTCATCAAAGGTAGCCAATATGGGTATCAAATAAGAGGTATTGATGAGGTCTTAAACTGGCATTTTTGCTTCAAGCGGCACACAGGGAGGAGAAATACACGAAAAAGTTGTGTCCCCTCTCGCGATTGGACACCTGTGATCTGAAAAATCTGAAATTATGGAGGTAGGTGTTTATGAGCACAACAGTGTGAAATACCTTAGGACTCAAAATTCGCCCAATTTTGTCGATAATATTTTGATACTCAAATTTCACATTTTCCGCAATGAAATCATATACGTACCCTTAAACTCGACGAAATTCGACATTTAAGTAGTTTTATAAAAGGTCCTTATATTCTGTGAGTTTAATGAAAATCTAATGGTGTATACACTGAAGTTATATCCATTTGAAATTTCTCCAATTACACCAACAATAACACATGATTTCGGTATATTACGGACTTTCCATCAAATCAGTTTTGATTTGATATTCTTTAAATTTTCAAATCAGATCAATAACATAAATATTATTGGGAGTTCATGATTTTAGGGGTTTTTGTTTATGTTGCAATAAGATGGCGGCCGTTGAAAAACGAGAAACAATGAATTTTCTTTCAAACGAGAACATCTCTTTGACATGTTTCTTGACTGCATTTCGAAGAAGTTGGATATAAAACCCTTCTGACATTTGCGTAGGTCTGTCTACCCAACTCGTTTTTTATGAATTGAACACATGCATGTGTTTTACATTCTCTTCGCGAAATTTGGCAGAATTTTTTCCCCAGCAATTTCTGGGTTCTAAAAGTTTGAATTAAAGTTTGAGCTATACCGATTAACCATGGATACCATGAAGGATGATTACGAATTACTGAGACAAAAATGCGTCAACCCGAATGGTTATAAATGGGCTGGATAATCAATTCACAAATGAGGAACTATGAAAGGAAACACAGGCGCTAAACCCTGATGTTTGGAATAGAGAAAAATAGAGCCCATTCATGCCAGACAGACAAAAAATGGAAAATGGTTACACATTATTGAGGTAAATGGAAGCATGTATCAAAGATTGATGATGGGTCATATTTTGTGAAGGAAGACTTTAACGTTACGAGATGCATTAAGTGCCAAAAATATAACTTATAGACGTCAAAATGTGAAGGAGAACAAATCTATGTGAAATGTGGAGGAAAGCATGAGCTCAAGGAATTTAACAGCTCACATGAGAACTGTTACAATTGCATAGGTAATAATAAAAATGCTGATCACTCGCACAGAGCAGACTCGTGGGAGTTCTCAGAGTATCAAAGAAGCACTTTAATTGCTAGAAGGAGTACTGACTATAGATTTGATGATGATTGTTAACATAATCACAAAACTCAATCAAGCCATTAACTATCTTTTATGCCAATATAAGAAGCCTACGACAGAAGTTGAGTGATATTCAAGTTTATCTGCAGCAAAATCCTGAAATGGATCTGATAATACTAAACGAAACATGGATCTATTCTGAAGAAGCAAAGTATTAAAATATTCCGGGATATTGCTCCGTTTTCTCCTACAGGCCCGGAAAACGAGAACGTACAGCAATTTATATAAAAAATACAATTAATTTCGTGACAAAGAAAGTAACATCTGACATATATAAAAAACATAGTAATTGAAATAACCTGCGCAGGTAAAAAACTAAAAATCGGTAGTGACTATAATCCCAATCGCCTCAATGTGCAGGACTTCTGTACAATAAAAGATGCAATATACTCTACTGGAAAAAATCTAGTCACAGTTCCTGACACAAACATAGACGTGATTGCAGAATCTCCAGAGTCGAGGATGTACAATGATAACCTGGAAACAAACGGAGCGGTCATTGTCAATAAGCACAAAACTACCCGCCCGACTTCAAGTACCTGCCTAGATCATTTAGCAACAAATGAGAAAAAAATTGCTGAAAACATTGAATTCACACTTGAAGACTGGCCGGAATAAGATCATCGTGTTCTAAAAATTGTCGTCCATGGTCAAAGTCTCAGGAAGCAAAAACCTACTCACAAAATATTCAGATATTTAGGCAAGGATCTTTTCAAATCGAAATTTCAACAGTTGCTAACAAACCGAAGACCTGAAAACCTCATGGAGCTCAAAAATATGATTACAGAGTCCAAGCATGATTCTACCATTGCGAAAATGATCAGATTTCGACAACATACAAGGATAACAAAGAAAGTTATTGAGGCTAGTATTAACAAAAGAAAGGCTTGTAAAAAAAGAACGCTGAAGATCAAGCACTTTAATATCTGTATAATCAAGCCCTAAAAGAATCAAAACGTCTCATAAAAGAAGCTAAATTTTCATATTACTCCAGAAGATTCGAAACAGCGGCGGACAACTCACACAAAATATGGAAAATAATAAATAAAGTAAAAGATAATTTATCACCCTGGAGCATGTCATCAAATGGTGAATTTTTTGGCATGGACTCTAATATTGCAACACGCCCATGTGGAGCAGCAAACTTGCTAAACCACTTTTTTCAACAATTGTTGAAAAATTACCAGGGAGCTTGGTGAAAAGTCAACTACCTATTTCAATATCATAAATAGCACACCTAAGTCCATATTTCACATTCATCAAACGACTAAAAGAGAAGTATTAAGTACAATCGAAAATTTGAAAAAAAAAAGAAAAAAAATAGAGCACCAACATCACCACACATGAAATTATTCTAGTCAAAGAGAAGGTAGCTGAACCACTGGGAAAATTTTTAAACGAGCATATTAGAAAGGAACATTTCCGGATGAAGAGAAACTGGCAAAAATAATTCCAATATTCAAAGGGGGAGATCATCTGGACCCGAATAATCACCGCCTTATTGCACTTTTGACGGCCTTTAGTAAAATATTCAAAAAACTTGTAAACAATCGTTTAAAATCTCTCTTAATGAACCATTCCATCATAAACCCGAAGTAGTTTGGCTTTCAAAAGAACAAGAGTACTTTCAATGCGTTACTTTCTGTCTCACGTTACATCAACAAAAGTTTTGATAAAGGAGATTATGTTATTGCAATTTTCGTGGACCTGAAGAAAGCTTTTGATACGGTTGATCATGATCTGTTACTTCAACAACTTGAATCGTATGATATACAAGGCAAACCGGAAAAAACTTTTTAAAAGTTATTTGGAAGGAAGATCCCAAAGAACATCAGTTAATAATGTCTTGAGTAAACTAGCACCAATGAAGTCGGAGGCTCCTCAAGGATCCGTACTTGGAACAATATATGTAAACTGAAAGTTCGCCACACATTACATGCTGATCATACGGTACTTCTTTATTCAGGACATGATAAAGATGCCATTGTTACGGGAGCTGCAGTGCAAATATTGCTCGATTCGTGTTCCGTCGCTCCTCTCTGTGTACTGTAAATGACAACATACATATACGAAAAGCTGCGAATTGTAATCAAAGTAGGTGTGTATCCAATACTCGTATTAAGTATCAAACATATACACACAAGACTTCGCAGTCGAACGTTCCACCCAGTGGAACGAATTGGTTACATGCATTGCAAATCGAGCGTAAGCTTTGGTTTTGTGGTTGCATCAGTCACAGAGAGATGGCACTAAACACATTAAATAAAAAACAGACTGAACTTTGATCATTTTAATTGGTAAATTGTCTTCATTATTTTAGTTGGTAAGCAATAAAGTCAGCATAGTTATAGTATAAAAGAAAATTATTGAAGCAAGAAAATCGAGAAGTATTTCTCCATTCGCTGGCTCAAGGCGTGCGCCCGAGCTTGTTCTATCCCAAGGCACTTAGCCTGGGATAAGCGAGTTTAGGAAACGTTCAACTGCGTACTCAAGGCATCCGCCCGAGTATAAGCGCCCCAAGGCAGTTATGCCCGGGCCTGCAGTTGAACTAGTAATTGATTGATTTATCAATCTGACTGCGTACTCAAGGCATCAGCCCGAGTAATAGCGTCCCAAGGCTTTGTGCCTGGGGCTAGCAGTTGGATTATAATCAATTGGTTCGTTAGTATAAGTGCGTGCTCAAGGCATCAGCCGAGCAACAGTTAAAGCTTAAACAAATAGATTGGTTTCTTCGAATTTCCTTTTCCCTCTGAATAATTATTAAATATAATTAAAGTAAATACAAACCGCAAAATTTTACAAACTCCATTAATGCTCGAACTTTATACGTCTCTGTAATAAATTAATTATTAAAAGAATTCAATAGCAAAATATGTTATTAATATTAATAAAGTCAACTGAACGTGTAATTATATAACCAAACAAAGAATAAAATAAAAATTAAATCACTAAACAAAAGCACATTTTCACTGATCTAGCTGACGAGAATGAAGTAGCAGATAAGTATCAACAGGAATATCTCCCTCTCCCCGGGAGCCATGATGTGTATATAGGATACACATCATATCAAGCTCTCAGTGCATGCCAGTATACATAGGGTGTACTGATATTGTGCAACACCATGAAGAATATTGTCAACGAGGATCTAGATAAATATCGTTCATGGCTTATCGAAAACAAACTATCATTCAGTACTACAAAGACAAAATACATTATTTTTAAACAGAAGAATAAGGAAGACATAGAAGTTGACCTAAAAATTAACGGCGAAAACTTGCAGAGAGTGTTTGAAATTAAATATCTCGGTCTTACCATAGATCATCGTTTGACATGGTTGCCACACATAAATAAGTT
Organism: Odontomyia ornata; assembly: GCA_963969285.1. NCBI lineage: Eukaryota > Metazoa > Arthropoda > Insecta > Diptera > Stratiomyidae > Odontomyia > Odontomyia ornata. Next base: position 267,647,164 of record OZ017739.1, on the reverse strand, counting down.
GAGGAGACAACTAGCACCAATGATAGGAATGTTGAGAAGCTCTGGAGGTTTTCCAATACATATAAAGAAACTTGTATTAAATGCATTTGAACTGATAAAGCCACATTATGCGGTGGTTGTTTTGAGTCAATCGTCAAATCAAAACATTAATATTATATCCAGGATACTAACCAAAGCTTAAAAAAATATTCTAAACCTTCCGATTCTCACTCCAATAAGACTAGTGTATCAACGGGCCAGTACACTCACCTTCAGTCAAATTACTACTATGGAGAAAGCTGAGTTTATCTTCTAATGTCTAATTTCCAGCGAATCGGAACGAAGCCCCTTAATAAAAGTATCACAAGGAAATCCATATAATTCAAGAAATGCCAACAATTTAGTAATACCTTACGCTAAAACTGATCGACTAATGAACAATGCAACGAATGATGCTCTGCTTATATACAACAATCTTCCAGAAACAGTGAAAAACGCAAACTCATTATTAGTTTTTGAGAAAAGACTTAAGGAGCATCTAATAAATTCAAGTTAATGATAAGTCTGGAGGATTGAAAATGTAATATCTTAGGGCATTTTAGATCCTAACGTCGAGATGCTTAAAGGCAAATAGTTTTTATAAACAGAGTTTTTTTACTGCATCATATTATAATATTTTTTATCTCTGAGAACATTTCACGAATCGGACTAGACTAGCAGGAAAGGAGTGCTTCACAGCATTAGGTGTGCCCCGTATACCGATGTTTCAGCATTGCCACACGTAGGAATTGACAACGTGTGGAGTGCAGATCGCATGAGCGTTGTGCGACGATGAAAGAGTGATTGAGAGAGTGGTAGAGGATGGAGGTATTTAAAAAAAAAATAAAATAAAATCTTTTTCTTGATATATTAATTTTTCCTTTAAGTTAGGGGATTTACCTTTCAACTCACTAAAATTTACCGAATAATTTGTTTATTATTTCTTTTAGGAATACTTATATTAAGAATCAAGTATAGGCCAGATGGGCGTTAAATTTAACAGATGATCTAATCTGTTCCCTTGACACCTCGAATACCACTTTAGTTTAAGTCATAATATGAGCCTCAACACATTTTTGAAGTTTTTCACATCATTTTATTATGGAACGTTATTATTGAATTAAATATCTATAAGTTAAATGTAGTGGGATCACTGAATGTTGTCTTTTTTTCAACGAACCATTTTAAAAATGTTTTCTGCAAAGTCGTTTCAAAAAATCTGCAAAAGAAACTACGAACTTGATTCGCCAGCAATACCTGAGTCTGCACAGCACATTCCAGCGACGTGCACAGGAAAAAAAACGTTTGTTATTTTTCAATGTAAATCACTATTTTTTGACATACAATGTGCAATGTATAGAAAAAAATCCCGCCGGCCCCATGAGCCGAAAAGGCGAATTTCTCGAAGTTACCCGTATTTTTGAATATAAATAATGTTTTTATCGGCCCCCAACTGGAAAGTCAAATACTCTTTGAGGGAAATGATCTGTTATATTAATACTTCCAAGCTAAGCCATTAAAAATGTTCCCACGAAAAATATTCATTATTTCGGTTGCTACTAAATAGCGAATTGCATTTATCTTCTGACCTTTGGAGGCCACCATTTTGAATGCATGCATTTGATTTTGTTTTTTTTAATTTTTGCTTAGTTGCTCATAAATTATGCGCCAAATTTCATTGAAATCGGAGTTTCACTCTAGAGGGGGCAAAAGTATCCAACTTTTAGTGAAAATGGCCGTAAAAAATAGTAAGTTTTGAGTTTTCAAATGCTTTATTTTTCATTTGAATTTGATAATTTGCACAGTACAAGAACATAGTACAGTCATTCATCGTTCCAAGTTTCATCAAAACCCGTAGAAAAACATTGCTGCTAAAGGGCTGAAAAAAATGGCATATTTAAACCGGCACCATTTTGAAAATTGCTCATAGATGATCACCAAAATGACAGAATTTGTATATCTAATCATTATCTACCTTAAAATAAAGTTTCATGTACATTGGATCGAAACTGGTTTTTTATAAGCCGCTGAAACTTCAAAATTCAACTAGCCACCATTTTTTTTCTAAGACATGACCTCTAGTTTTTTTACATAGTTCATACTCAAAGTTTTCATCAACTGTCTAATTACATGAATATAAGTTGAAAGGTTTGGCCATAACTACAACAACAAATTTTTGCTCGATTTCGACCTTCGAGCCTGCGCCATTTTGTTTCAGATGGTTTGACTGAATTTTCCAATCGTGAAATTCATCAGACAATTCAAGAACCTCTATACTAAATTTCATCAAAATCGGAGCTATACTTTGGTCAGAATAGACTTAAATAGCCGCCACTTTATTTTCGCCCGGCCGATATAACTGGTTATCAAACTTATACAAGATATTCATCCAATACATTAATAAACTGTCAATGTCAAAAAAATTCATAATTTTTTTTTATTCACTAGGCTTGACACATTGCCAAGTTTCATCAATAATAGTTCAACGGTTTGTTCAAAACTACAGTAACAACATTTTGCAGGTTTTTTGACTTTCGGGCGGCCGCCATTTTGTTTCAGGTGGTTCAACTTTAGATTTTTTATTGTGAGCTTTATCATTCACTTGAATGGACTTTTGTACCAACTTTGGCCTAAATCGGAGCTACACTTTGGTCGGAACAGAAACCACAATTTTTCATCTATTGTAGAACAGCCTCGGTTTCGTTTTCGCCAAGTCAATTTGAATGATTTACAAAACTAGCAGAAATATTTACGCAACACATCATTTCTGAATATTTCGTAAAAATCGAAGAAAAATTGCGGGCTCCAGGCGCAAATCTCGTAATGTCCTTTATGTATACACGTATACATATAAAGTATATGCATATATATATATATATATATATATATATATATATATATATATATATATACATAAATATATATATATATATATATATATATATATATATATATATATATATATATATATATGTATATATATATATATATATATATATATATATATATATATATATATATATATATATATATATATATATGTAGTCTGTGTGGTCTAGTGAGCATGAACCCATAAGCCGAAGGGCCCAAGTTAAAATCTCGTTGGGAGCAACGTGATTTAGTTCAGGGGATTTTTGGACAGACTAGGAGTGTTCACTCAGTCGTGATATGTACTGATTTAATCAGATCATATCATAGCTGATCAAGCACACGGGAGCATAGTACTGACCAAACTAACTTCCGAAAAAATCAATACGGTCATGAAAATGAGACACTCTAACTATCTCTAAGCGAAGACCCGAGAGGGCTGTAGTGTTACAAAGAAGAAGAAGATACGAGTATATGTATGTATTTATCTATGTATATATATATATATATATATATATATATATATATATATATATATATATATATATATATATATATATATGTATATATATTTATATGTATAAATATTTATATATATATATATATATATATATATATATATATATATATATATATATATATATATATATATATATATATATATATATATATATATGTGGAAATGAAGTATAATGAAATCAAATGAAATGAAATGTAAATATTAAATTTGGCAACAGCCATTCGTAGAAATAAACATGGGTTAGTTTTTCGTTAGCCACCAAACGATACAGACGTATTATCATTTTTGTATAAGCTTACATGGTGTCAGAAGTGGGATCGAGTGAATTAGTTAGTTTTGATCGGTTGTGAAATACATTTTACCAGATGACGACGGCTACAGTGAAAGATCTGAATCGAAGATTCACAAAGTGCGGATTAATGGAGGAATGTACAAAGCGGGGCTGAGAGCCTGAGGGTACAAAAGAGGAACTTTGTGATCGAATCGTTCAGTACGATGCAGATGTAACAATGGCCGAATCGGGAGATGCAGACATCACAGTCATCAAGGCGGAAACAGAATCGATGATGGGCTCAGAAGAGCCAGGCGGAAACAAAAATGAATTTGCTGCGTTTACGTTTAGAGACATGGAGGATTCATTCGAAAAATTTGGAGCGGATGCAGGACAAAGCATAGATACGTGGATCGCTGAATTCGAAGACATATGTGATTCAGTTGGGTAGAACGGACATAAAAAGATGATTATGTGCCGAAAAATACTAGTCGGTACGGCAAGGCGTTTTATGATCGCACAAACGGGCCTTGTTACGTGGGAAAAACTCAAAACAGCATTGAAAGCAGAATTCAGCCAACGTGTGAGTGTGGTTGATATCCACCGAAAATTTGCAACGCGCAGAAAAAGCCGGGATGAGAAATACATAGACTACATCTATGAAATGCAACGCATAGCAAAGATGGCAAACATAGATGAAGCGACGCTGTGTGAGTACATATGCGATGGCATCCCAGACGACCCACACAATAAGGCAATGATGTATGAGGCACAATCTATGGTAAGTCTCAAGAAGGCTCTGGAAACGTACGAGAAAGTGTGCATGAAGGTCAACTCAAGAGCTAAAGAGCGCGAGGAACCGAAAGTTGGAAAAGGGAATTGCTACAATTGCGGTGATGGCGGTCATCAGGCAAAAAGGTGTCCGAAAAAAGAATTCAGTCCGAAGTGCTATCGTTGTGGGCAATCCGATCACATAGTGAAGAATTGTAAGAGTGAAATAGAAAACAAAGCTATATCGCGCGTACATCGAATCCATTATTTGAAAGGAGACGAAAACATTGTGTGTATGAGTATTAATGACAAAATAGTAAATGCGGTTGTCGATACATACAGTGACGTTTGTTTAATTCGGGATGATTTGTGGTTGGATATAAGAAATGATTGTCAGAAAGTTGAATATTCAACAGTGCAAATTCGTGGATATGGAGAAAAAAATGTTTCCGGGTATTCGACAATGCAAGTTACGCTTGATGCATTGATTGATAATGAACAATATAAAATTAAGTGTTGTGTTGTGCCCGCGACAGCAATTGATGCTCTCTTTGTGATCGGAAAAAGTTTTCTCAACACGGCAAACTACGTTATAACTTCAGAAGAAGTTAAAATTAATTCGAAAGTAAAAAGAGACAATGAAGCGAAAAGTGAAATGTCAGTGGAAAGTGATTTAGTTTTCGAAACAATAAAAGTAATGAATATAGACTCGAGTAGTGATGAAATTGATTGTCCAATCCAGTATAAAGATAGAGTTGCTGAAATGATAAGCAAGTACGTGCCAATGAAGCCTAAAGACGTACCTGTGAAAACCATAATTAGACTCACAGAAGAAATTCCAGTTTACAAGCGTTTGAGAAGGCGCTCGCCTTTTGAAAACAAGATAATTCATGCGCAAATAAGTGAATGGTTAAAACATAACATTATTCGCCCATCTCGTAGTGATTTTGCGAGTCAAGTTGTCTTAGTCCCAAAGAAAGACGGTTCTAAAAGAATTTGCGTAGATTATCGTGACGTAAATAAGAAAGTGATTCGTGACAGATACCCATTGCCATTGATAGATGACACTATAGACAAATTAGTGGACGCGCGTGTGTATTCAACATTGGACTTAAAAAATTCATACTTTCACGTACCGGTTGAAGAAAGTAGTAAAAGGTACACCGCATTCACAACAGAAGATGGTCGGTCAGTTTGAATTCAACGTAACTCCATTTGGACTCTGCATAAGTGGCAATAGTTTTGAACGATACATTCATTTCATCTTCCAAGATATGATTGAAAGTGGTGCAGTGATTATATTTGTGGACGATATTATCGTGCCAGCTGGCAATGCAGAAGATGCACTGCATAAATTGAAATTGGTATTGAATCGAGCAGCCGAATCCAGCCTTCAAATAAATTGGAAGAAGTGTGCATTTATGAAGCGAGCGGTCGATTACCTTGGATATACAATATCAAGTGGTAATTTCCGACCAGGAACGGCTAACGTAAAGAAGCTAGCAAATTATCCCGAACCGAAGAACTTTAAGGAGCTACAGCGTTTTTACGGCCTGGCGAGTTACTTCCGGCGTTTCGTGCCCAATTTTGCTATAACCATGAAGCCAATAAGCGAGTTGCTGAAGAAGGGGCAGCAATACAAATTCGGTGAACTCCAACAAGATGCTTTCCGTAAGATAAAGATCACGATATCTCAATATCCGGTTCTGGCGATTTACAATCCGAGACGAAAAACGGAAGTTCACACTGATGCATGCAAGGACGGGGTGGCAGTCATTTTGTTACAATGTGGAGATGACGATCAAATGCACCCTTGCCATTTTTACAGAAGGACAACAACCCAGGGTGAACGAAATTACCATTCGTATGAATTAGAATTTCTCGCAGTTTTGCAAGCGTTGAAAAAATTTCGACCATATTTACATGGAATCCACTTTAAAATAGTGACGGATTGCTCAGAAATAAAGATGGCAATGGAAAAAGAAGAATTACATCCGAAAATAACAAGGTACGCATTTGCGTTAAGTGAATATGATTTCGAGATCGAGCATCGAAAATCTGATCAATCGCGTCATGTGGATGCGATGTCACGTGCGACAGTGATGATAATAAGCGCACGGCCCCCCGTGCTAGCGTCGATTCGATTAGCCCAAGATACTGATGAGCGTATACAGGCTATTAAAAAGATTTTGGAGCATGAACCATATGAAAACTATAAAAATAAGAGGGATGTTATTTACGTAACGATTGATGGCGAAGATCGTTTATTGGTCCCTGAGACAATGGAAGTTGATGTGATCAAAAAATTTCACGAACGAGGGCATTTTGGTATTAAAAAAGTTAAACAAATGATTGAGTCACAGTATTACATCCCGAAAATAGATGCGAAAATTCGGCGATGTATTCAAAATTGTATTGCGTGCATACTCAGTGACCGTAAAAGTGGAAAATTGGAAGGAGAATTACACCCTATACCTAGAGGAGATGTTCCACTAGATACATTTCATGTCGACCACATGGGGCCGATGCCGTCGTCCCGAAAGGCGTATAATTATTTGTTAACCATCGTAGATGCATTTTGCAAGTTTACGTGGATATTTTTAGTAAAATCCACGAATGCTGAGGAAGTAATGAAGAAGATAGAAACAATTGAAATCAACTTTGGTAACCCGCGGAGAATCATAGCTGACAGAGGAGGGGCATTCGTATCAAAAATGTTTACAGACTATTGCAGCTCCCGTAATATTGATTTGCATTTGGTAACCACGGGCGTACCGCGCAGTAATGGTCAGGTCGAGAGAATACATGGTGTGATAGTACCCGCCTTGACCAAAGTATCTATCGATTCGCCAGGAGAATGGTGGAAACACGTGGGTCGTTTGCAGCGTTACCTCAACAGTACGTTTAACCGGAGTATCAATATGACACCTTTTCATTTAATGATCGGAGTGAAAATGAAAAATGCCGAAGATGCAGAACTCGAGGAAATCGTAAATGCTGAATATAACAAGTTAATCATCGGCGAACGCAACAACTTGCGTGTGGAAGCACGAGCACAGATCAGTAAAATCCAAGAAGAAAACCGTCGACAGTATAACCTTCGCAGACGAGAAGCAGTTGGCTTCAGTATTGGCGATTTAGTAGCGTTAAAAAGAACACAGTTTGGAGCAGGACAAAAAATCAAACCAAAGTATAATGGCCCAATGCGTATTATAGAAGTGTGCGGCAATGATAGGTATAAGTTGGCCAAACTTGACGGTGCTGGAGATATCGTTGGCTATACGACAGCTGCTGAAGATTTATTGAAGAAATGGCCATCCGAAGTCGTATGGGATGCAGTAATGGCCGTGTGGAAATGAAGTATAATGAAATCAAATGAAATGAAATGAAATGTAAATATTAAATTTGGCAACAGCCATTCGTATAAATAAACATGGGTTAGTTTTTCGTTAGCCACCAAACGATACAGACGTATTATCATTTTTGTATAAGCTTACATATATATGTACATATGTATATATATATTTATATATATATATATATATATATATATATATATATATATATATATATATATATATATATATATATATATATATATATATATATTTATATGAGGGTCATTTGAAAGGAGTTTCTAGCATTACCAGCAAAAAGTCATGTGACATTCAAGTTCTCTTGCCAACCAATAGATGGGCTTTACATATGTATGCCATAAAAATTTCAAGTCCTTCCGATCAGTACAAAACACATGGTACCCTTCTAAAGTTGACATGTGACGTTTGTAAAGAACAATGGATAAAATCGAGTATCGTGGAGTGATAAAGTACTTCTTTATGAAAGGGGAAGTTAGACTCCGTGTATGGTGAACCGTCGCCCTAATTTAGAACCATGAAACATTGGGTAGCCGAGTTCAAACGCGGTCGCATAAGCATTTTTGAAAATGAACGTTCTGGACGTGCGAAAACTGTTTCAACGGAAGATATCGTCAGTTTGTGCACGCAATCGTGATAGAAGATCACCGATTAACCATTAGGGAAATTGCTGAGGCTCATGGGATATCAACTGAACGGGTGCATAAGATGAAGGTGAGGATTTATGCATGAGAAAAATATCCGCGCGATGGATGCCGCATTTGTTGACGATAGACCAAAAGCGCGTACGAAAGGACATGTCGCACGAGGCTCTTCAGCTATTTCAAAAGAATATTACTACGTTTTTGCGCTGATTTATTACTGTCGATGAGAACTGGGCCTATCACAATACTCCGGAGTCTAAACAACAATCAATGCAGCGGATTGTGGTGGAGGAACCAGCTCCAAAGAAGGCGAAGGTAGTTCTTTCTGCCGGGAAAAAGATAGCGACAGCTGTGGAGTAATTATGGTTGATTACTTGCAAAAAGGTAAAACCATTAACGGACACTATTACGCTACGTTGCTGGACCAATTGGAGATGGAACTCTAGAAGAAGCAACCAGACTTGGCGAATATGAGGGTGCTGTTTCATCAAATAAACGCGTGAGTCCACACATGCATAGTAGCAATGCCGGAATCGCACAAGTTGAAGTTCGAATTGGTTCAACACCCACTCTACTCACCAGACGTAGCTCTGCGTGACTAATTTTTTGTTCCCCAACATGAAAAAATTTCTGGGTGGGAAAAAATGGGTCAAATAGCAAAGTTGTAGAGGCGGTAAACCTATATTTTTCAGGTTGGGAAAAGTGTTTCCGTGGCGACTATATGGAGAAACAAATTTTTGTTTTTCTTGAACTATGTGTTTTACTTTACAAGACCGGAAACTTTTTACGCGACCCTCGTATGTAAGCATATATATATATATATATATATATATATATATATATATATATATATATATATATATATATATATATATATATATATATATATATATATATACAATTATATATATATATATATATATATATATATATATATATATATATATATACATATTTATGTAGATATACTGTGACCAAAAAATAAGGTGACATTTGAATTTAAACTGCGCGCGTCGAAGGATTTGGAGAATTTTTTTTTTAGGTTGAGAGTACTGTCAATGACATCTATGTCAAATTTATGTGTCAAAATATTCATTAGTGTTTGAGATACGCGTCGCTTCCGGGATGGCCTTCAGTTCCGTCTTCACTGCGGCTTGAATCTCTTCTATCGTATCAAAACGGTGTCCCCGGAGCAGTCCTTTGAGCTTGCTGAACTGCCAAAAGTCGCACGGCACCAGATCAGGTGAATATGGTGGCTGCGGAATGATTTGGGATGAGTTTTTGGCGAAATGATCACGAATTACGAGTGCAGTATGGGATGGTGCATTATCGTGGTTTAAATACCAAGAATTGTCTTTCCACAATCCCGGCCTTTTTAGGCGGATAGCGTTACGCAAATGACACATAACGTTCAAATAATATTCTTTGTTGACTGTTTGGCCCGGCGAAAGGAATTCAATATTGCACAACAGGGTTTGGTATTTTAGAACAAAACCCTTAAAATAAACAAGTTGGGTAGACAGACCTACGCCCATGTCAGGAGCGTTTTGACTCAACTTATGAAATGCAGTCACCAGCAGTTGAGAGAGATGTGCACGTTGAAAATCCATTGTTTCTCCATTTTCATCGGTCACCATTTTTTGCATACAAATCACTCAAATCATAAATTCCCAAAAATATGTAGATATGTTATCAATCTTATCTGAAAATTTTAAGAAGATCAAATAAAACTGCATTGCTGATTCGATGGGAAGTCCATGTGTGTGTTATTGTTGATGTAATCGGAGAAATTTTAAATGGATATAATTTCTGTGAATATGATTCAATTTTTATCAAGCTTATAGAGTATTAAGACCTTTTATTAGATTAGTTAAATATCGAAAGGTGTTGAGTTTAAGAGTATCTATTTGATTTTATTGGGAAAAATGTGAAATTCAAAGATCATACTATTCTTAAAAAATTGAGGGAATTTTGACTTATAAGGTATTTGTTGACATTGTACTTATAAACACCTGCTCCCATAATTTTTTCCAATTTTTCGGAAAAAGATGTACAATCGTGAGGGGGGGGGACACAAAGTTATCGTGTATTTCCCCTCCCTATGCGTCATTCAAAGCAAATAATGTCAGTTCAAGGCCTGTTTTGAAAAGGCCTTCAAGACCTTCCATTTGATACCCATGTAGGCTAGCTTGGATGAAATTTTTATTTTCAGGGGCCACTCTTCTGTATGGGGAGACCCCGTTTAAATACCTTCTACATTTTTTTTAAAATGAACTTTGAAGAGCGCACCACTTTGCACCTGCGTACAAAAATTTGATGTTCCCAGCTTACATGGTTTGCAAGATAAATTGCTGTGACATACAGACGGATGGACGGACAGATAGGTCGCAATTTCAGTGGGGTTTTGTAAAATTATTTTACAAAACCCTAAAAAATCGATAATCGAATGTGCGTTGTCCGCGAAATTCGAAAAGTCACCTTACTTTTTGTATACACCTCGTATGTACGAATATACATATATAAACACACACACACATATATATATATATATATATATATATATATATATATATATATATATATATATATATATATATATATATATATATATATTGTTTGTTGTTTTCAGTAAACTTTGACACCTAATTTTCATGAACGCTTCGTGAAAATGAAGTATTATAGTTGTAAAAAAATTTGGCTATGCATTTTAATGTTTATCTTTAAAGTTATGATCAGTTATAGAAGGAAAAGTATCGTCTTATGAGTTCGCAGTTCTCGTCGATCGTCAGTATGGAGATTTTTGGGCATACTCGTATAATGTATAATATTCTCTAGAAAGTAACGAACCAATTTTCAAGGGGCGATTAGCTATATAATTTACAGTTATTCAATCCTTATTATAGCTTAAGGGAGTTTTGCAAATCTACGTAAAACATCTGCATCCAAGGATTTGATGAGGATCTTCTGATAAGTTTATCAGTAAGCAAAGGATGAATGTGGAACATAAAAGCAATTATGAAATCTCATCCGATGATATTGCTCTGAATCATCTTGCATTGTATCATTTATGCTGCATTTAGAATTAATTTACTGGTTGTTTTCGGTAGAAATAATTAACTTAAAAGCACTGTTAACGGAGAAAATTAATGATACTAAATGAATTAGTAAATTCTGATTTAATAGAATCTCAGTTTAATGAAATTGAAGTAGATTTATTTGATTCTTTAACTTTTAAACTTGAAAATTTTTATACTGCTATCCTTGACGTTAGTATTTGGAGCTTGCATGCAAACTTTGCTATTCTCAAATCTTATATTAATAATCTGTCTGTTAACCACTCATAATAATCTGCTCTGAAACGTGGAAAGTAACTAATCCTAACTTATATCAAATAAAAGATTATTGCACCTACAACAATAATGGAATCATAAATATTGCTGATGGCGTAGTGATTTATGTTAAAAATAATATTGAGCACACAACTGAAATAATCTTTGACCATAATGTTTTTAAATTCTTAATTGCAATGTAAACATCATATTATTAAAGGCGATTTTAAGATCAACATTTTGAAAGATGATGATATTACTGGTGATCTATTAAAAAATCGTTATTCGGCTGGATATATTCCCCTTTTTAGGGTTTTGTAAAATAATTTTATTATTATTTTTTATTTCAGATTCTAAAAGTTCTAATCAAGACCTTTCATTTGATACCCCACTCGACTACCTTTGATTAAAAAAAAATTTTAAGGGCCAATTCGTTATTAGGGGGGACCCCCCTTAAACATTTTTTAAATTTATGTCAAGGCCTTTACTTTTGAGAGACCATCACTTCTGACCTTTTCACAAAGTTTGAGCATTCTAGCTTCTACAGTTTCTGAGGAAATCAGCTGTGACGCACGGACAGACGGACGGACGGACAGACGGACAGACAGGTCGCGAAACTAGTAGGTCTTTGTAAAAAAATTTTTTGACAAAGACCTAAAAATGGAGATCATACTGAAATAAATAAATATAGACCTATCTCATTAATCTCAAACACCGCCAAAATCTTTGAAAAAATTGTACATAGTAGACTTTCTATATTCCTACCTAATAATGAGGGAATTAATAGAAAACAGTTCGGTTTCATAAAAAATAAAAGTACTGTTCACGCAGTTGAAAATGTCTTTGACATTATATATTGTAATTAATCATAATAAAGCTGTAGATGTTACATTTATTGACTTGAGCAAAGTCCTTGATACCGTTGATCATCAAGTCGTACAGCAAAAGCTATATTATGATGGTGTTAGAGGAATAGCCCTAGATCTCATAAAAAGTTATTTATGTGACAGAAAGCAGAAACTTAAAATAAGTAAAAGATTTAGTAGTGAAAAGGACATAGAACTTGGCACACGACAAGGTATTGTATTAGAACCATTATTATTTCCAGTCTATATTAATAATATGTTTTGATAACTGCCTACTGCCCACTAGTCTATGCATATGTTGATGATACAGCTGAACTAAATATTGAAAATAATTCGACAGAGTTGAAGCTCATACGAATGAGTACTTGGGTAAACTTAATGGCTTAATGTATTTGAAGTAGAAACTGCACATACTTGTAAAGTATTATTTAGTAAGTACTCACTCAACAGAAATGTAAAAATTCTTCACTTGAACATTCGCAGTATAAAAAAGAATTACAATGAGTTAGTTATCCTATTGAAAGATTTAGAGAATGATATTGATATAATAGCTTTATCTGAGACACACCACAGTAGCTATATCGATGATTTTAGCTCTTTAGCTCCGACTCCCCAATTGCCTCAATACACCATGTTCTAAACAGAAAAATGTAGGAACAAAAATGACGGAGTGATAGTTTATGTTAATGAAAATTTTAACGCTTTATGTGAAGACATAACCTGCAATGAATTCACTGGTCTGAAAATAAACATCACTTTACAAAATAGGAAAACATCTGCAATTTATGCAATCTACAAATCGCCATTTCTTAATGAGAAGAATATATTCATAAGCTTGAAACTATATTAGGTAGCTACTTAAGGAGTGATTTAGACATCATAATAGGAGACATCAATATTGACATCTTAAACCAATCCAGAGCTTCGAACGATTATCTAACGATTCTAGGTTGTTTAGGCTTTTACCCCCTCATTAATAAGTACACCCGGGTAGAAAAAAACCATAAGTCTTGTATTGATCATATTCTTGTTAGGAAAAGCTGCAACTCAATACATACAATTGTTCCAATAATAATCCAAAACTCAATCACTGATCATTATGATTGATCATAGTAGTTAATATCAATATCGATAATTTGGAAAACCTGAAGTTAAAATCTAAATACAAGATAATTACGAAGATTGATTATATTAAGCTAAAAGAAAATCTATCAAAAAGAGATTGGGATGTACTTTTTAGTACCCATGATAATGCGAATATATCTGCAAACAAATTCATAACATCATTAAAAGAGTCCATAAGTGATGCTTCAGTAAAAGTTCACGTGCCAAGCAAATTTAAATCTATTAAACCATGGGTAACTCAAGGCATCATTAAATCAGTTAGAAATAGGGACAGAATCAAACAAAAATTAAACAAAGAACCCTTTAATCGTGGATTAGCCTCTTTTTATAGGAAATATAGGAATGAATTAAACCAAATAAAGAAGAATGCGAAAAGAAATTACTACCAGAAAAAAATCGACAAAGCTGGTAATAGTAACAAAAAAGTCTGGGAAATAGTTAGAAATAATGCCGAAATTAGTAATAAATGTAAACATGAATTGGATGATATGCTCAATAAATTGAAATCACAAAGTTTAGACCCCGATGCGGAAATTCAATCCGAAGAAACGCTAGCAAACCTATTGAACAACGATTTTCGTTGTGTTGGTGATAGAATTGGTATTGTGGAGAACAGTGAAATACATAAGGAATCCTACGGCGTTGATCTATTGTCTAACTTCCATTTAAGCGAAATTCCGGAAAAGGAAATTAAGTTCATAATTAATGCTTTAAGGACAAACATGTCTTCAGGATGGGATGACATAAGCATTTCAACAATAATAAACATACAAGATGAAATCATGAAACCTCTCACAAAACTCTACAACAAGTGCATTGGCGAAGCTATTTTTCCAACCGATTTCAAAAAGGCAATAATCATCCCCATTTACAAAAATGGAAGTAAGTTTGAAACTAGCAATTATCGACCAATATCTCTATTGCCAATGTTAGCAAAAATCTTCGAGCGTTGTATCAAAAGTAGACTGATGAAGTACTTATCTGAAAACAACATTATTTCACCGCAACAATATGGTTTTTGAGAGGGCTTAAATACAGAAGATGCTGTCTTATCAGTCACAAACTTTGTATATTCAGAAATAGATGTCAGCGATAAACCGTTGGGTATATTCATGGATATTTTGAAGGCCTTTGATACGATACGACATGAGATGCTTGTACTAAAATTAAAAAAAATTGGCATAAGTGGAAAAGCATTGAAATTGTTTCAATCATACTTGGGCCCAAGACAGCAACGAGTTAGTGTGAAATACTCTTTAAGTGAGTGGATTATGAAAGACACAATCGGACTTCCACAAGGTACTGTGTTGTCACCCATTCTGTACGACATATACGTCAATGACCTTTGCAATATAAACCTAGGTACCAAATGTAGGGTAGTGACCTTTGCGGATGATACTGCCCTGTTAATTTCATCTCCATCTTGGGTTGAAACTAAACAAAAAGCTGAAGAGGCGATCAGAAAAATTCATGATTGGTTGCACATACACAAACTCCGCCTCAACACCCGGAAAACTCAAGTCATGACCTTTTCGCTGACATCTGTGGGACAGCCGCTGTATAAATCGATTAAACTTCATCATTGAAATTGCCAGTGTATTGATGACGCAAACGCAACGTGCAATTGTCAAGATTTAGATACTGCTGAGAAATTTAGATACCTGGGAGTAATAATCGAGAAAAACATGATATGGAATTTTCATACAGAGCACGTAAATACAAAATTAAGGAAATGTGTTTTCCTCTTCAACTCATTACGAGAGTTTCTGACTATACCTCAATTAAAGGTTATATATTTTGCATTAGTCCAGTCAATTATCCAATGCTGTATAGCAGTTTGGGGAGGAGCATTCCCTACGCACATCGAAAATTTAAGGATAACCCAAAAAGCAATACTTAAAACAATATTTAGACTACCCAGAACATTCCCATCTTCAGATTTATTTAAGTCATCCGGAGTACTTGATATAAAAAAACTCTACATAAAATCAGCAGCAAGCTATACACTTAAGGTTCAAACAATTCAAGCTCTCAAAAATGTCTATAACACAAGATACAACTCCTGTAGAATAAGTGTACCAAAGTGTAACAAAACCCAAACCCAGAGATGCGTACTATATGTTGGCCCTAGAACCTATAACCTACTACCAGATTTCATAAGATATGCTAACTCACCTGAAACATTTAAACTATTTATAAAAAAATGGCTCTTAAATATGTCTAGTGAAGAATTTGGCAGAATTTTTAGTTTCATTAATTAATAATGTTTAGTTTAAATATTTAATGTTAATTTGATCTCTGAGGTAACAGTAAATTTGTAATTAGTTGCTATATAGACTACCTAAGACAAATAAGCTCCTTTCTCATGCTCTGCTTTTAAGGAGTTTTTAAAGAAAAGTTTAATTTCAAGATCAATCAAATGCTATGTATATTTTCTGAATAAATAAATAAATAAATAGTTTAATACTAATAAAATAACTATTAATATCAAGAAAACGTACCCAACTTGATAAAAATATGAATAAATGATCTAGAAAAGAAAGCTTTAAATACTTGGGTTTACTTTTAGATCACTACTTAAACAATCTAATCAATCAATGTAGATATTTTTATGCATCCGTGAAAAATTGAGTTACCTTGGCAAAAAGTACTTGAAACGATATACCATGTATATGTTTATAGTCTCTTAAGCTAGGGTATTTTAATATGGGGTGGGGCCTATCCTTCTGCCTTAAAGCACTTAATGACATGAAAAAAAATTTGTTATGCCTTATGCAGCAATAATTGATATTATACACTGACTTTTTGCTATCAAACTAATTGTAACACCTCTGCCTTTTTAGGTGAATTTCTCGAGAGAAATTTACCTATTGCTATATATATATATACATATATATATATATATATATATATATATATATATATATATATATATATATATATATATATATACGGGATATAACGAAATTTGTGACCACGCCAGAGGAAAGGTGTATTGGGTAAATATCTCGGTTAAGTTCGTGAACCAGCTATATCGGCCGGGCAAAAATAAAATGGCGGTCATTTTAGACGAAAAATCGTGATTTCTGTTCTGACCAAAATATAGCTCCGATTTGGATGAAATTTGATACAAAGGTTCACTGACGTATGTGATGAATCTCACAATAAAAAATCCAAAGTCGGTACGGCAAAAACAAAATGGCCGCCGCTCAAAGGTCGAAAAACGCGCAAAACTTTGTTGTTGTAATAGTGGTCAAAGCTTCCAACAGATGTGCATGACATTCGGCAGTTAGATAGAAATTATAAGTATCTAAAGAATTACGTAAAAAAACTGGAGGTCAGGTCGTAAAAAACAAAATGGTGGCCAGTTGAAACTCAAAATTTCAAAGGCTTCTAAAAGTCGCAATTTTGATTCGACATATATGAAACTTGGTTTCACGATAGACATTACTAATGTCTACAGATTTTGATATTTTGGTGATCATACATGTGCGAATTGCAAAATGGCAGCGATTTTAATATGCGTTTTTTTTCAGGTGTTTGTGGCCCTCTAGCGGTCACATTTTCAAGTGAATTTTGATGAAATTGATTATGGATTGATTGATTGATTGATTATGTATTTCTGTATTAAGTTCTTGTATTATGCAGAAAATTATTAAAATTGAATCAAAAATAAAAAAGTCGAAAATTTAAAACATAATATTTTTAGCTGCCATTTTCACTTAAAAATCGAATTATTTTGCCCTGTCTAGAGTGAAACTCTGATTTGAATGAGATTTGGCACATTGATTGATGAGGTCCTAGCACACAAAGATTTGAAATTGTCCAAAATCAAATGCATGCATTCAAAATGGCGGCCCCCAAAGGTCAGAAGGCAAGCGTAATTCGCTATTTTAGTAGCAACTCAAATAATGAATTTTTCTCATGGAAACGTTTTAAAGGACTTAACTTGAAAGTATTTATAAATCAGATTTTTTTTAAATATTGTAAAATATTTTTAACAATACCCCAAAAAATTATAAAATCGCGACTTGTCTGTCTGTCCGTCCGTCCGTTTGTTCGTGCGTCACAAGTTTTCTCGCAAACCACATAAGCTAGAATGAGGAAATTTTCTGCGTAGGTCAAAAGTGGTGCCTCTTGAAATTTGCAGTGTAAGAAAATATTTTAAAGTGTTTAAGGGGGTATCCCCAATTCAAAATGGTGGCCCCTGATGGTTCAGAAAAAAATCGAAAATGTATATATTAATGGCAATGCAAGTGCTGATTAAACTTTTATGGAAATCTTTTGACATTAACTATTTGAGATATTTAAGCCGACAAGTTATCACCTTTTTGTGGTTACCACTGTGAAATGTGTAAAGAGCAAATGTGAGAAGGGCGAAACCAGTATTTATATGTTTATAACAATTTATGACCCGCCGATTTTCAATGTGTGATCCATACGTGTGCAACTCAATTTAATTAGCAAAATATTTGCGCCTTTATGAAGGGTCTCTAAACACGAACGGCGGCAGATTCTTTTTATGTTAATAAATACCCATGTGGTGCTACAAAAATTGCAGTAAGAAGTCTAGTAGTAGGCAAGCCAAATTCTTTTTCGGAACCTTACGCTACATACGAGAAATTTACCTTTCCGTCTGGCGCTGCCAACGGGGATTTTTTTCCTTGCTATTTGCATTTTTTTTTTGTATAGTCTTTAAGATATAGTATGTGACCACTTGGGCACAGAAGGGCATGTCCTTCTCTTTCAAGTTTTTTATATTGTTAAGTGTCGTTTCGAAAGGAGAATAGCTTGTAATGTATCATGATGCTTAAATAAATATTATTATTATTATTAATCATTTTTATCATATATGACCGAAAAATTTGCTTTCTCCCTAAAATCCTTGAAGGGTTGCAAAATAATTGGCATATTTCCTACGAAAGATCATTAAAATTGAATTTCTCGACATCAATGAACCATATTGAACTGTAAATATCTACATAGTCCTTGTAAGGATTACAACTCTGTCCTGGCACATTTTAGTCTAATATTTTGTCCTTCGTTTGACAGTCTTACAATCAAAATCCTTAAATGCGTCGATCAGTTATGCTGAAAAATTGGGTTGAAAGTTGGAATTTTTTTAGTTTTAACGTTAAAAGTCCTTTACCGTTGTTTGATTTTCTTGTCCTTTGAATGGGATCTAATAGAATTTAAGGCGTATCATCTGCAGAAAATATGACCTTCTATCCATCCCCGTTCAAAAGTTATGCGTGAACATACATTAAAAGAAAGCAATAAAAAAATATACGCGATGAATTGATAACCATCTTTACTTTTGAAGTCGGTTAAAAATATTTCTATCTGCCTGAAAAAGGAAGAATAGTTTGAATCCTGGTATTGGCTCAGCTCTTGATAAGAATGCTTTACATAATGCACGCTGGTGCTTTATGGTTATGAGTTTTCATTGACAAAGTTATCAGGTGCTCATTTCTGTTCCAATTACGCATATTAATCTGCACCAAGACTGACTTTATCGAAGGGAAGAAATTTCGCGACCAAGTTCGGTAGGAATATACTTTCGGCCGATAACCTTTGCTTGAATCACCAACTAATCTTATTGTGGGGAGAAACTTCGACAAGCTGGTAATTCATTGTAATTCAATGCAACGGTCAGGCATGCATACAAGGAAGAAGGAAAAATGCAAGTCGGATATCTTTTGGACAACAGTAAGAAATTTAATAGCACCGCCTGTTATGTTGCTTTCTATGGTGCAATTTCAGCATAGGGCGCATGAGTTCCAATGCTTTGAATAGTACAGCCAAGAGAAACAAGTTCAAGACGGTGGAAAGCCATGATGAAGCGCTGCAATCTGAATCATGACCAAATCCATTACGAGATAGGATGCTGTTGAGTCCCGTTAATATCTTGTTTCTTACCTTTGCAGTATGCTCTCACCGCGGAGTGGAGTTTGCTTCGAAGCAAGAACTGGATATTGGCTGTAAGAAAAGTAACAAGCGAGCCTTCCAGGTGTAAGCTTTATCATGGTGTTAAGATCCGAATAAAGAGTTCTTCTGTGTGAAAGGAGCCAATCTGAAAATTTCCAATTGGAGAGGAAAACGTTAAGCGTAACAAAAACATCCAATGCTTCTTTCGGCAGTTCGCTTCTGCACAATTGGGCATTTCTGTTGAACTTACTAAAATAGCATTGGGCACATTCCTTCATTTCTATAGTATCAAAGTGTCGATTTAGGATATAGTTCAAAGCGTACCATACCGTAGCTTTTCATTTTACGTTTCACATTCTGCCCTGAAAATTCTGTTTCATAGTAGGTATATACCTGTATAATAAATCGGTATGAATCCATACTAAAAACTATAGCGGATGCCATGGCGTCAGTAATGGTTAATCAATGCTAGTGATAAGATGAAACGACTGTAGCAGAGGGCTTCTGCCTGCAGAAATTTGAGTCATCATATGAACTTTCATCTAATAATATATGCATTTTGTGAAAAGCTGATATGCAATATCTTTTAGTATCAAGCATTAAAACTGCATTATCGATATTGTGGTGTACTGCGGAAGGGAAACAACATAAAAAATTTTTAAAGAAAACACAGAGGTAGGTCTTTGTAGAACAACAAATACCTGAGAAATCGAAACTAACTGTTAGCAAGAGTTTGATTCAATTTTTTGGCATTATAATAAAAACCATGATGCGGGAAGATGAAACTATATGTACCCTTTCAATAGACGTGGACATGTTTTTACGTGGGATTTTCACGATAATTTTAGGAAGGATGGACATTATGCATATCTTTAAGTACTTTTTCAAGCAGTATTAGAAATCCAAAAACAAAATTTCATCCATCCCCAGTATGATATGAATAGAATAATATCCTTCCCCCCATTTTGAGGATTTAATGTACAATTTCCATGCCACTAAAATGTTTTTCGTTTGATACAAAATCCATCGGATGGGAATAGATTCCTGCTTACTCAACTTACTTTGGTTGATTTATCGTTTTTCTTTTGGGGCTTTGGCCATCAATATTGCATTTTTAGGGTTTTGTTCAAAACATTTTGTTTACAATACTCTCTTAATAAAGGTACCTGTCCGTCCGTCCGTTAGTGCGTCACAGGAAGTTTTCTCAGGAACTATAGAAGCTATATTTATCAAATTTTCTGAACAACTCAGAAACTTCCGATGAATGAAAGTTCCGCAGTCAAAAAATTTAAACTTAAGCCTCAAACATTTTTTTCACCAAAGATAGTCAAGTAGAATATCAAATGAAAGGTATTGATGCGATCTTATAATATCTGTTTTCAAAATTGCAATATCGCTGACGGGGTAGGCAGGGGAAGCGGAAGAAAACGAAAAAATTATGTCCCTCACTCGCGATTGGATACCAGTGGATGAAAAATCTGGAAAAATATAGTGGTCGTTTTCTAGGAGAACAGGGTTTTCCAATAAGAGGTGTTATTATGATATTAAAAGAAAATGCCATTTTTTAATATAAATGATCGAATATTTATTTCATTGTAAAGAAAAACGTATGCCGTTAACAGTAAAAAATAACATTCGGCAAATGATCACCACAACACGCTTTCAGGACCATATCCTTCTCATGAAATTTTCCATAACCAAATCGCAAAGTGGCTGCCCTATGTCCTCGATAGCCTCACGAATTCCATTTTTGAGGCCTTGAATCGATGCTGGGCTGTTGGCGTAGACCTTCTCTTTCACATGGCTCTAAAGGAAGAAGTCGCAAAGTGTTAAATCACAAGATCTCGATGGCCAATAGTGTTCACCTCTTCGAGCGATAATACGGTCCGGAAACTTTTCCCGTAAAGGATCAATGGTTTTGTTGCTTGTGTGGCACGTAGTGCCGTCTCGTTGATAGTAAACGTTGTCCAATGACTCCGCCGGACCATAAACCGCACCAAACAGTCACACGTTGAGGATAGAGAGGTTTTTCAACAATAGCTCTTGGGTTTTCTGAGCCCCAGATGCGACAATTTTGCTTGTTGATGAAGCCACCGAGGTGGGAATGGGCTTCATCACTCAAGATGATTTTTCGATGGAATTCTGGATCAATTTCATGCATTTTAAGGACCCAATCAGCAAAGACACGACTTTGTTGATGATCGATCGTTCTTGTGTTAACTGAGCTTTATAAGCTTAAAGACCCCAATCTTTATGCAAAATACGGTGTAATGACATTTCTGAAATGCTTAATTCCAAAAAATGACGAGGAATGGACAATCTTGGGTTTTCTTCAACACTTTCGGCCACTGCAGCAATATTCTCGGCTGTTCTTGAGTGACGTGCCCGGGTCTTATTCTTCACATCACTAAGTTGTTCCAACAGCTCGAATTTTTCCTCCAATTTCTGTATTGTGGTCCGATAAGGTGCTTCACGAGGATCCAAAAATGTTCGAGTTTTACGTATCGTCTCTGCCAAATTTTCACCATTTTTATAGTGAATTTTTATAATTTCAATGCGTTGTTGAGGCATGTATTGTTCCATTTTTATTAATGGCGAAGTTTTTACTTGTCAAATGTTAAAAAATGACAGCTCCAAAGGCTGGCTATTCATAATAAAACCTCTCATTGGAAAACCCTTTATAGCAACGAAAAATACCCGAGAAGTTGAAACAGTATGATTTATCAATTTTATATTCTCTTGTATAAAATCGTAAGGGTACTTTTAAATCCAATGAAATTTCACATATCTATGGCCACTTATCAAACTAATAAGCTGCGCAAAAATTTCAATACAATCGGATAATATCTAACGAAGTCACAGCGGTTTAAATGCTTGGCATTACAACATCAATGTTACGTGACTATTGAGCAATATGTGCTTCAAATCGACTCAGACACAACGGGCTTGTTAGGATTTGCATGAACATTTCAGGAAGGTTTTATATCATGCACATCATTGAGAATCTGTTCAATAAGCGATAATAGCTGCGGTTTCGTTGTGGATGACGGACACTCCTCAGGAGCTACCACACGCCATCATCCACAGGACAGCTTGACCGCGTGGTCCCAAGGTGAATATTGGACCCTTTATTTATATGTGGGAACACGCCCAACATGCAACTTATATAGAGCTGTAAGCTTCCACATCAGACTGTGGATTTTTCGGACAGACTACGAGTGTTCACTCAGTGGTGATATTCACTGATTTAATCAAATCATATCATAGCTGAGCAAGCACACGGGAGCATGGTACTGACCAAACCAACTTCCGAAAAAATCAATACGGCCATGAAAATGAGATACTTCAACTATCACAAAGCGAAAGCCCAAGAGGGGCTGTAGTGCTACAAAGAAGAAGAAGTTTGAAAATAGTTCAAGGAAAACTCCTCAAAATCTGGAAGCTTCAATAAAGTGAAATCGCCTTCGCCGAAGTAATCGACTTTTGAAAGTTCTCCAAGTACAAAAAAAAAAAACAATGCACAGTTTTTCTACCATTCAGGCTGTAGTAATTGAGCAAGTTCTCGAAAAAGAAAACAGAGCCCCGGATGGTTGTTATCTTGTGATGCACTTAATTTTTAAATAGCCGTCATATCAAAATCACATTCATAAGGACTTACACGAGCAATATGTCAGCTTTGGTAATCATCCAGAATTTATTTGGTTTGCCTTGGAATTTGGAGGTACCAATACAAAATGAATAGGAAACGCGCACGTCACCATTTCATATTAGGCCCGCGTATAAACCGGCGCCAACAAAATTCGATCAAAGAGTCCAATTTCTTTGGAATTGGATTTGAGTTAAACCACGAATGACATCAATTATTAACAATTTCGATCAAAAATTCCGCAAGCAAACTCTGAAATGTTGAACAATCCTCGAAATAATCGAAAATAAATTCTGAACGCAAAAAAAGCGGTGCCGTTAAATAAAAAAAATCAAGTCGACTTTTTCGTTAATTTTGAGTTTTTTTCTTTCTTTAATTTATCTCCCCCAAATTTCGAGATTGAGATTTCATCAATTTCGTTTTTTTTTCTCCGTTGGTATAAAACTTAAAATCCACTTTAAGAATTTTGCTTATGTTGTATAAAAATCATCAACGATAATTTTCCAAGATAAACTCGAAGTGATGAAACATTTAATTCACTACAAGGCTTTCCATCAAGCCATGCACTACACTTTTAATTGGATCTTCTAATTTCCAGGTAGAATGAATCATTAAAAGTATCTTTAACATTTTATTCAGGCAGTGATTGTTAGTGATATTGCAACAAAATGGCTCGAAGTTAAAGAGGTAAGTGATGGTTGCCCTTTAAAAACGAGTATGTTTTGTTAGAGATGTCTCTAAAGGTTTTCTTGAATTTATTCATTATTGGTATCTGCACATCGTAGGTTGGGTATAAAACCCTTCTGACATGAGCGTAGCTCTGTCTACCCAACTTGTTTTTTTAATCTCACTATTATTATTGGCTTCAAACAGTTTTAGCTATTTTGCCTCGCCCTCGGAAGCACTATCTCTGTTTGCCTATGATGTCACCTTGTTGGTTCTCAAGTTTCCTTAGCAACGCCAGGATGTCATGGGATCATTAGAATTAGTGCTTAAAGCGTAACCAGTCCTGACCGGGAGGCCATCTCAACCAAACCTACGTCATCAACTCACTGGTGTGAACTAGAAAGGTACTTCGAGACCGGCCAATATTTTAACCAGGATGGATATGATACGATATTTATATAAAAGCAATGGGTCCCCAAGTAGCACTACGTTGGCACTGTACTATGCGCCAGCCCAAACTTACAATTCCAACTCATTGTTTAATTGGTAGTCGCGTAACATGTTGCATTTTCTAATGTCACACGGAGCCAGGCTAGATGCAACCCCCGAGTACGGTCCTTAAAAGATTCTTTCATCAAACAGGAGAAGGGTGGAATCAAAATGCCCAGCGAATTGTCATGCGATACGATATCTTAGATGCGAAAAGCTTTAAAACTTAATTAACGTAAATGCTTTTATATGTAAAATAAGAACCATTGTAAACTTAGGTAGGTAGATAAGACGTTCACCATATGGACGGTAGGATAGTTTGTATTTATAGAAAAGCAAGCGAGTAAATTTCTTCTGTACGGATTCAACGGAATTCGAATGGTTTGTGTGACGGGGAGACCATATTTGAGGTGCATTTTCTAGAATGGACCGAACGAGTAGGATAAATAAACGGACACGTATTTGAGTGTTAAAAGAAGTGTGGGAACAGCGCAGAACAAAGCCGGTGATTCGAGCTACTCTAGATGTCATATGCGCGATGTGACGGTTGAATTTGTTGCCAAATGTGCTGGGTGACTTTGTGAACAGCTTTATGAACACTGCCGCCACGGTATTTGATGAGCTCTAATGGGATCTCATCGATGCCTGGTGCTTTATTTTTCTTTTGGGCTTTGATAGGGAAAAAAACTTTATCCAGACTTGGCGGGACGAATAGAAGCTCTCTGCAGACATCTATTGGCTCCAATGCTCCGGAGCTGTGAGGAGGATTAAGGAGGTTCTTGAAACATAATGCCCACCTTTCCTTAATCTTGGTTTCACCAGCGATGATATTGCTGATGTCGACAGCGCGTGGTTTTGGGGTGGTAACCACGTTTTAGGCTTTGCACTACTTTGTATGCTTGTATTGTTGCTCGCCAAATTTACATCGATATTTTTCAGTTGGTCATCATAGTACTATCTTTTCTTAATTCTAATTATCTTATTCGCTACTCTTTTGCAATATTCATAGTGTTTTCTATTTGTCCTGGTTTTCCTACTTACGTAATCTTTGTACGCCTGATTCTTTTTGTCTAACGCATCCTGGTACTCATCATCGAACTGATAACTTCTTTTGCGCTAGGCTTGATGTCCAATTGTGTGTTCTGCCACTGTCTTAATAGCCGCTTTCACTTCTATCCAGAGCTCGATGCTTTTTTTCAGGGATGCGTCTCACAAGATGGAAGCCAGCTGTTTGTCGAGGGTCTCCACAAGGCATTTGCCCATAGCAGCCGTTTGGAGCATTTTGATGTCAAATTTTTGTAGCGGGCTGCTCTTTGCCGAATATGCTTTTGATATACGACATTGATAGGTTAATTTGATCAAGTAATGATTTGAGTTACAATTGGCTCCTCGGTATGTGCGGGCGTCAAGTATCCTCTAGGTCAAAAGTTGTTGGATCAGAACGTGGTCGATCTGGTTTTGTGTGTTGCCATCCGGTAATACCCAGGGTATTTGATAAATGCGTCGATGTGGGAAGCATGTCGAACGTGTAACTTGAATTCTGCGACATACGAAGTCCATCAGGTGCTTGTCGTTGTTATTTTTTTTTTCATCGTGGAGGCTATGTCCTCCAGTCGTTCCCCGATGAGATAGCTCATTGCCAACATTAGCGTTGAAATCACCCAGAATTATTTTTGTTTCAATTTCAGGTTATGAGATGACTAGCCTTTCCAAGTTACTATAGAACGTTTCCTTGTTTTTTCGTCCTTTTCTTCGGTAGGGGCATGTAAGTTCGTCAACCAGGTTTCGAAGAATTTCACTTTTATATGTATTGCACACAATCGTTCGTCAACTGCGTTAAAATCAACAACGTGTGATTTGAACTTCCTGTCCACAATGAAGGCCACTCCAAATTCTCTTTTTCTAGTAGGCTTTCAACTTTGGAATATTATATGCGGTCTCATGTCTTGAATATCATTTCCAGTCCCGTTTGTTTCTTGGATTACCAGAACGTTTAATTTATACTGATTGGCCTGTTGTAAACGGTCCTTAACAGCACCAGGGTTATTGAGAGATCTGAGATTCCAGGATTCAACGCCATAGTCCTAATTTCGTTTCCGAGGTCGTTGCCGTGATTCCAATTCACTTCGAGACCCATCTGTAGGTTTTGAAACGTTGCAGGGTTTTCCAGGGATGGGGAGTTAGGCCGTCGCCCAACTTCCATTCCGGCGGCATTGTTATTGTTTCGATTCCATTATCAGGCGTAGAAGACTCGTCTTCATCCTCTTACGTCCCCACAGAGGAGGTGTAAGTAGGATTTAGTAGCAGAGCTGTAGATGTATTTACGGTTATTAGCATTTCTTGTCATTTAATGCCCCATTATTGGGGAACCATTAAACGCAATTTTGGACCCCGTGAACATTTACTGCCATATAATCCTAGGGCATAGGATAAGGAATCATGGAAGCTGTGGGTTGTAGAAACAAGAGGTTCCCTCTCTTTTCTGAAACGGGTATGGGGCCGTCTAGAGAGGAGTGCGTTCTTCAGCTTACTCAACACCAAAATTGGAAAACCGTTAAAAATTGTTAACGCCCCAAAAAAGCCATGACTATCAGTGGTTTATATTAATATTTTAATAATTTTTCCTATGTGGATCAGAACTTTTTAAAGGCTTGTACTATGTAACAAACCCTTATTGAAATCGTGATGTGGCTGTTCATCCTTCCATCTTTCACAGTTGTTAGCTATATGCACACAATCTGATTCGTGGATATATAGTGGTAGCTTTTTGTAAGTTTTGATGTTAAAAAAATTTTCAAAGTTTCTTCTTCCATCTAGGGGATGAAGCTTAAAAAAATGTATTTTCAAACATAGTTATGTTGGGTATAAAATGAAAATCTTCATAAAAACTGCATAAGACATATCTTAAAATAGTGCTACCAGCTTTTTGGGGTAAATGGGAAGGGGTAATCTACGGAAAATGTCCCTCGCGTTTGGGCAGATGTGATCCGAAATATGTAAAAAAAAAATCGTTTATGAAGTCCTCTAAGAGTACAATAACAACAAGCACCTTAGAAGTAGGAAATCTTTCAATTCTATTAGCCACAGTAGCATCTATAGATTTCATATTTTTCAGCAGCACCATATGGCTCCGTGGAAGATTGTCCGTCCTGTAAGTTTCACCAAATTCATGCAATATTCAGTAAAGCTTTCGCTCATACCAGACGCTACGTTTTAGATCGGATTTTTTTGAAAATTCCAGGAAAGATAAATAACGTAAATATCTTTGAGATTGAGATTTGAGATAGCAAAACAGCAGACGCTTAAGTTAAAATCGTTGAGACATATCTTCTATTTATTATTTAATATACATATCTTTAAAGTTCTTCATGGATAGCGCTGCGCAGATTTCTACATATTATAAATCGTCAGCTACATAGAAGTTCTTGCATTGGCAGACATATTGTATAACTGTTCGCGCAAAAATAATATAACGTATAATAGATAATCTCCTACCATGTGCGAGTAATTATTCGCTCCTCACTGGTACCGGAGCTGAATACGTTGATGCCAAAATCTGTTGAATTGCAATTCAGAACATTGGAGTTACCTTAAATAATACAATTCCCGCAACCCTTCTGTTTTTGTATTTCTTTCAGGACTCGACAATATTACCATAAAAGTCACATGACTAAATGTACTCATCCCGTAACATAATGTTCTTTACAGGAAAACATGTAAAATACTTGCAAACACTTTTGGGTTCAACATAAGCACAGAATCGGATTTTTCTTAAATCCAATAAGGCAGTATCATAAAGTTTCGTGTTTTTGTCGCGACATTTTTCACAGAAAATAGGCAGCATGGGCGATACCGAAGAAAAAACTGCTAGGGAATCGACGAAAAATCCTTCATACGCTGAATAACGCTTACCAAATGCGTGCACGATTTACATTCGCCACCATGAATCGGAATCCGTTGTTGTGTGATTTTAAGTAGCCCATAATCATAAATGTGTGTTAACAGGAAATCTCCTTATCGGGGTTTAAACCCCATACAAATGGAAGTGGAATCAAATAAGGATCCGCACAAATTGGCTTAAAATGAATGCCAATGCTTTCCTTTCTTATCAGGTCTAGTTTCACGGTAAGTTTTGTATTAAATTGTATGTTAAAAGTAACCAGAAACTATCTTGATTTTCGTGAAGACGATTAAGAATATGGAAACCTAAATTGAAAATGATGAAAACTAAATTTTGGTGGCAAATCGTTTCACTTCTGATAATTTTCAGGTTATTACTCGTATAATTTATTATATCGATATGCTATAGTTTATCATATCAATTGAGCAAGGCATAACGAATGCCGTGGTATATTTCGAAGGTTTGGACGTTTCGTTCTATAGAAAGGGCATCTAAATTCTAGAAAAATCTAATTCTAGAACTTATCAGCCCATGTAGCACTGCCCGCTCCTGCAGGTGAGCTGAAAAGCTGCAGACCTCACCAAAATTTTGCGAAGAATTAAGTTTTTTATCAGTTAATCGTGCGAAAACTAGAAAGATTTACGGAAATAAAATCAAATCATCTGCCAACAGTATTATTGGTGAGTATCAAGGTGGCTTTAGATTAGGCAGATCGACAATATATCAATTGTTCACTGTCAAGCAGGTGCTTGAAAAATGCTGGCAAGCATACAAGAGTATTGATTGTAACATACTGTATCAAATAATGCTTTGCTTTGGTATTCCAGCCAAATTAGTCCATCTCACCAAAATGATAATGACGTCGACAACCTCCCAAGTCTACATCAATTACAATCTCGCCGACGCCTTTGACAAAAATATCGAACTAAAGCAGGGAGCTAGGTTGGCTCCATTGCTATTCAATTTGGCTCTGGGATATGTCATTAGAAAGTTACCTGGTGATACAAGAGGTACGCTATTATACAAGTCAAGCCAAGAGGTAGCCTATGCGGATGACATCGACATTTTGTTACGATCGGAGCGAAACTAGACGATACAACCATGAGCTATATGAATTTTTTGTCGAACCAGAGGTCTCGGTGGTTGTAAGACTGCGGAAACTGCAATGGGCTGGCCACATGAATGAACAACGAATCTTTGGGAGAACTGAGAGACGAAGACCAGTAGGGAAATCGAGGAAACGTAGGTATGACTCGGTTGACGCAGACAGTTCATCGCTGCACGGATTTCAAAATTGGTGGTCGTAGTCCATGGAGCTTGACAGTTGTAGGCGCTATTTTCAGAAAGCGAAGAAGAAGATTAATGATTCGCTTTAAACTATTTTTATGATATTATTTATCTTATTAAGATATTTCACATGGTAAATTTACAAATAATTTTTGCCCTAGCTTACAATAAAACAAAATTTTTTTAAGTTCGTTTAGCTTGCATTTTCATGTCTATTCTACCGTACCTTGGAAAAGCAATTTTCAATTTGATTTCCCTATCTTTAGGTTACTAACATTTTTCGTTATGCGTCTATACCTATCTCTAACATCATTGGGTCAGGTCAGACGAAGTCGTGAATAGGATTGCGACCTATTTCAGCACTTAGTTTAGTTGAGTCCTGTCTGAGGTCTGCATGGTCCAACATTGTACACATGCTCACTTTGTATATGTTACACATTTTTCCAATGTATGTGTATCACTGAGTCCATTTCATTGTCCACCGTCGGCAAGTGAACACAAATATCATACATGACATGTTCTTTCCGACCGGTTTTATCCTGAAACCAAGAACGCAATTCCAATCTCTCATATGAGATCTTTCCCCTTGAGCGATCGATAGATGAATGATTGCCTTGAGACTCAGGAAATTTTTTGAGGTACCTCAGATAGGTACGCATTTGTTGCAGTGCGTGCGGCCAGGTGGTTGGTAAATTTTCAGGACTTATGCGTCTTGCTTTCTTCCCCTCGACTTCGTATCCTTCTCGTCTAAGAAAACTTGATTTGCCTGTTTAAGGATGGGGACAAGCTGAAGCGTGTGACATCGCCTATTTAGAGCAATGTCGTTCCGAGTTCTGCGCGCCAAAATAGTGAATCCTCTGTCTCTTGTTTCCCTTGCCCTTCATGTAAATTAACGAATTGTCCTGCATTTCTGCATCACTTTCCGGTCCATAAAAATAACATGCATAAAGTTTGATCCAAAAAGTAAACAGAAAGTTGCGAAAAAGAGTTGTCACGAATAGGACCGGGTAAAAAGGAATTTATTTAATAGATTTGATTTCATTATGTTTTAATGAATGAATTAATTACTAATCAGTTCCCAACTTACATGAGGATGGTGATTTTAAGTTTCTGACTCATTCTACTATTCTTAAATGTTTAAGTAATAAATACGTTACCTTTGTTTATCTGCTTCAATTCTAGCAATAATTTATAGAAGAAATTATACAGGGGAAGATTATTTTATGCGCCTTTTTTAATAAATTATTATTACAATTATGTTTTCAGAATGCTTTACAACCTTTCGTGATATGATAGATACTTATTGAATGTGGTGAGTTTACACACGTGAATATTATTCCCTAATAGGAATATGAAATGTACCCACATTTTTGTATGTGTTGAGTCAAATCAATATTACCTTTACATGCATAAATTTGTAATTTATTTCAAATTTGAACATGATACAATATATAAACATTTTTTTCTTTCAAAGCCGTCGTGCCTTGCTTTGTTGTATGAGCAGACGCTTTTCTACTGCTTTGAGTCATCTTTAGTGTCTAATGAATGTGCGGAAGGGAATCATTTATTTATTTCAGAAAATCAACTTACAGACTAATAGTCCAATTACAAGTCAATTAATACAATATTTAAATACTAACATATGAATTCAAAATATGGAAGAAATTAAAGAAAAAAGATCACAATGCGATATCAAAAATTAAGATTTATAGGAATGTTTATAAATTTGATTTTTCATTGAAGTTTTGAATACGCCAAGAGACTGTGGCAGAGGATCAAGATTGCGCTGGTTGTGCATACGAGGTAAGCGTAGTAAGGGAGAGCGGAAGAATGTGTTAGAACGAGCATACGGAACCTGAAATTGAAGCGATGATCTATTAGGGCGAGCAGCGTTGAATGTATTTATTTGCCTGCATACATTTTGAGGTAAAAGGCTATGATGAAGCTTGAACAAAAGACATTCGTCAAGGAAAGATCGTCTGAAATCGAGGGTAGGAAGGTTCAAAGTATGTAGTCGGTCATCATAAGGGGAGCAAGGAAGGTTGAATTTGAGAAATAGAGACCGTGTGAATCTGCAAGAGCATCGATATGCTTCCTGTGGTACGGACTCCAAATTTGGGAGAAGTACTCCAAATGAATACGTACTAGTGAGAAGTCAAGACACATACAGGATATGATATGTTGGAATGACGAAGCGGATCGTAAAATAAATCCAGTTAAGCGGAAGGCTTTCTTAATAATTAGAGCAATGTGGAGATTAAACTTCAGTTTACAATCGAAAACCACACCAAGATCCTTGAAGGAGGTTACATTGCTCAAAGGGATACCAACAAGCCTATACCTTGAGAGGAGAGGACATCTTTTACAGGAGAATGCCATCTGATGGCATTTGGAAAGATTTAACGAGAGATGGTTTGATTCGCATCGGTCACTAAGACGCTGAAGATCAGTTTGAAGGATACTCATACCTAACAGGGAATCAATAACTCGAAAAATCTTGATATTAACAGCATAACCGAGACAGGGAAATATGGTAACAGAAGGCAGATCATTGATAAAAAGTAAAACTAGTATAGGGCCAAGTATTGAGCCTTGCGGAACTCCCGAGCTCAGGTGAAAAGAAGAAGAGAAGCAAGAGTTTAAAGTGACTACATATTAACAATTCAGGAGATAGAAGAAAAGCCAGAAATAGAGCCAACTAGGAACATTGAACCCTAAAAGTTGCTCAAATAGGAGAGAACTGAATCAAAGGTTTTAGAGAAATCCGTATAAATAACGTCCACTTGCTGTTGTTGATCGACGGCAGCAGCAATATGATGGCTTAAAAGAAAGTAAATTTGTAAGAGTAGATCTGCCTCTGACAAAACCATGCTGTTGGTCTGCTAAAGATGGGAGGACAAGTGGATACAGTAAATCAAAAACTATCTTTTCAAGAATTTTACTAAAACAAGGAAGAAGGGAGAAGGGAAGTGACTACATATTGACAATTCAGGAGAACGGAGAGAAGCCAGGAATAGAGG
Source organism: Odontomyia ornata (assembly GCA_963969285.1). Classification (NCBI taxonomy): domain Eukaryota; kingdom Metazoa; phylum Arthropoda; class Insecta; order Diptera; family Stratiomyidae; genus Odontomyia; species Odontomyia ornata. The sequence goes on along the minus strand of OZ017739.1, from coordinate 267,614,441 downwards.
CAACTAGGAACATTGAACCCTAAAAGTTGCTCAAATAGGAGTGAGGGATCAACTGAATCAAAGGCTTTAGAGAAATCCGTATAAATAACGTCCACTTGCTGTTGTTGATCGAC